>CAIGRL010222360.1:0-12796 GCA_903798325.1 Fraxinus xanthoxyloides
AACTCGTAGGATCCCTTCAAACTTATGAACTCACCGTTTTTCAACCTAAAAAGGTTAAATCCTTTGCCATGAAAATTATTAGAGGAGAAAAAAGTGAGTCTACTGAATCTGAGATACTTATGGACGACGAAATATCTTATTTCGTTAAAAAATTTCAAAAGGTGATGATGAATATGAAAAAGCCTCAAGAACGAAGAAATGAAGTCCCTAATAATATCTCGAAAGATAGACGTGAGAGAAATACCTCTAGGACACATGTTAAGAAAAATCAATCCGTTCAATGTTATGAGTGTAAGGGTTACGGCCACTATAGAAATGAATGTCCTAAAGTAAATAGGAGTTCAAATAAAGAAAAACGTAAGGCATTTGCAATGACTTTGAGTGATGAGGAATCGGATTTGAGTGTGCATAGTGATATCTCTGGTGGTGAAGATGAACAAAATTTCATGGCCTTTACTTCTATTGCTACAATAGAATCTGATAACGAACTCGATAAGAGTGAGAGTGATGAACGGAGTGAAAAATCCGAGGAAGAATCTCATGATGAACTGATATTTACGAATTTTATCGTGAATTATTTGAAGAGAGTCTTAAGATTAAAAATGTCAATAAAATCGTGTTAAAGAAGGTTAATGATCTGGAAAGAGAAAAAGAAAAGCTCATAGGTGACTTTTAGGACTCTACCAAAAATATTAGTGAGTTGAAACTTGTTAATGAAAACTTGGAAGTCAAAGTTAAATCCTTAACAAGTGATCTTGAAAAATCTAACACTCAACTCCAATCATTCATGAGTGGTTTACAGAAATTGGATAATCTATTGAAAATGAACAAGCCTGCTGGAAATAGGCATGGTCTGGGTTACGTTCATAATGACAATACTACCGCTAGTACATCCAAAACCACATTCGTCCCGACCGCTAACAAAGCTCGAAATATTGCTTATCTTGAACCGAATGTGAAGTATGCCTTAGGATCGAGACTTGCTAAACAACGTTGGGTCAATGGTCCTACATATCGGCAACAACCTCCGAGCAAGTATGAACCTAGGTTTATTCCCACTTGTCACCATTGTAAAGCGCTGGGACACATAAAACCTAGTTGTTGTAAATTTGTGACTAGAAGTAAGAAACACGACTTCTCTAGCAAGGTTAACTTTCCTACCAATCAAGTTAGCCATTTAATTGAAATGATTACTTGGTTAACTAAAATACTTCTATTTCTGAGAAGGCTTAGATTAAAAAGAGCGACATGGAAGGTCGTGTGAGTGATCTTGCTCTTAAAGGTAAGAGCATCCATATTTTGTCGTGAGTCGAGTTATAGGTGCATGCATGGGTAATTCATCAAGTCCAATCATTCCTACATGCATTGCACTTGCTTGTGTTTTTATTTGATTTGGTATCATATATATCTATATATATATATGCATATACATATACATATATTATGTATATGTATATATATACATATACATATACATATACATATACATATATTATGTATATGTATATATATACATATACATATATTATGTATATGTGTATATATATATATATACACATATATGTATATATAAATTTGTGCTCTAGACACTTAATAGTACGCTGAAACATAGCATTTGTGACAAGCAGGCATTTATATGTTCTATATTGTCATTTCCATTACTTGGTTCGGCTTAATGTGGAGTATTGAGTATATGTTTTTTCATGTACCATTTGCACAACACATACTGTGATCTTGTGAGTGAATCTGAACCGCATGTGTAAGATTCAGGATAACTGCCATCTATTGATAAGGTGATCTTGAACGTGAATTAACCTACATTTAGATGATCGTTGCTCATCTTATACTTTTGTTCGAAGTATATTTGACTCGAGTAATTAAGCCCGAGTGGTTTCTTATAACCGGTGCCTATGGTCAATTGATTTGGTTAATCGGCCTAAAACTCATTGCAAGGGTCAATTTCGTCGCTTAATGGACAAGAGCTTGCACATAAGATGCAATTTATGAGAAAAATAACGTAAAAAATGCTCAATTTTAGGGGGAGAAAAGAAAAATATTTATGTAATTGAGCTCGTTTTCAGGTCCTAAAAATCATTTGGGTTTGATTTTCATTAGTAAGGAAGATTTTTATTTAACGGTAATACTTGCATATCATTTCTCAAAAATTTAAGGTTTATAGTTATGTTCACGAGATAATAGTGGCACTTAACATGTGTGAATTATTTATACACTTTACTTCATTTTTGAACTTAATTGAGTACACGAGAAAGTTTCTATTGATAATGTTCTACTGTGCATACATGCATGTTTGAAGTTTATCGAGTGGTCAATGGCTTAAATTTGCTTCTTTTGAATATTATTGAGAAAATAAAAATTTTCTTATTTACATATTGTTTAAAAAAGATAATAAATAAATAATGCTATTTTTCCTTATTTTCAAAAATTCAGTGCTATTTTTGTCAACAAAGTTTTCGTTGGCTTATCATTGAGCCGTGCTTGAGCGACATAAGCAAAAGCTGGCTCGCTCCCTTATCGCTCGACTCTCATTCGAACGACTGATCGTAGTTTTGAATTTTAGCGTTATTTTTTTAGGATTTTTACGCATTTTCCCCATTTCTTCTCTTGATTTCTCTAAAAATTAATTAGCCAACATCAAATTTCTTCATTCTAAGTACTTTATTTGCCAAAACTAACACTTTGGTGATGCCATTTCATCATGTCAACAAATTTACAAGGTAAAATTGATTTCTTCCTATTTTTGCAAGTATTTTGGGATTTCTCAACTTGTGGTCATTCCTCCTTTGATTTTTGCTTTGCATTGCATGGTTTTTGTCATTCTCATATAGTTTCATTCATTATTGCACAAATTTTTGCACCAAACCTTGGATTTTTTGTGCATTTTAGTGGTTTGATGGTTGTTCTTCAATCTAGTTTTTGGGTTTTGCATTATTGGTTGATGGAGGGTGCATTACTTTGTGTTGACAATGCGCGTTTTTGGTGTTTGAGAATGTGGTTATTGTGTTGGATGAGTTTTGGCGTGAGGTTTAGGTTATTCTTTGAGGTTGGATTGAGAGTGGATGTTTTTAGAGGATGTAGTTGTCATGTCTTAGATTATCACGTTAGTAGTGCGATGACAGTTCTTCATTTTGCTCTCGGACACACATAGTCCCATGTGTTTGGAGTGGGCATCATAGGGGACGTCAAGTTCCTGTGGCACGCGTCATGTCATTATGTCACCTATGTCTAGGTATCATGGGGTGTCATGTTGCATTCATTTTAGGGCACACTGTATTTACCTTGTTTGCATCGTTTTGCGTGCATTCATGCATATCGTACATGTCTGTCATATCATATCACGTTATTGACATTTTAGTCTTACTCATTTCAGATGTCGCCTAAGAGAGCTCGTACTGCTGCTTAGGCTCCTGGTACCTCTACTTCATTCAGTATGTCTAGGTTTATTTCTACGATTGCCCAAGATAATTCTGGGTCGCAGTTCTCTTTACAGCCCGTTCTGTTTGAGCACGAGGTCATTATATCTAACATGTCACTGGACTTCGCCACTATCTTCACTTCTCGAGATTAGGAACTGTTGTTGATAGAGTTAGTCCCTCCACCGAGTCTTTTTATTCATGAATTTTATGCTAACATCTATGACGTTAATGATTCATCTTTTAGAGTCTTTCTTAGGGGTAAGACGATTAAGATTACACCCGATATTGTGTTGAGCATTGCTCACATTCCTAGACTCGTCCATCCTTTATTTCCGTACTTGACTCCCCATACTCTTTCCGCGAACTCTTTAGTCCGTTCGACGGTGTTTAACACACCATTGGAGGGAGGTCCCGGTACTATTCACACTGGCTCTCTTCCTATTGATCACAAGATTCTATTGTGCATTATGTGCACGAATCTTTGGCTTATGTCTCATATTTCTTCATTACCTATGGAGAATGCTCGTTTTTTGTATGCTCTATTGTAGGCGATTCTATTGATTTTCCTCTTTCATTTGCTAGCAAATTTTACAAGCTTTTCGTATCATGGGAACAAGGGTAGGGCTGCTTTATGCGTGTTTGATCTATAGGTTAGTGACAATCTTAGGAGTGAGTTTTCCCGAGGCGGGTTTCTCGGTCGATTGGCTATACTACCATTGCTCAGAGCAGGACACATGATTCTTTTGAGCTTGTACAGCCTGTCGACTATGCCAACTGATCCTATTTATGACCTCATTTCTTTTGATCCCTCGGATCTCTCTACTTTTTCCTATGCTTCCCTATCTTATGATATTACTTCGTCTTCTGCTTCAACTCATCCCTCTGAGTCGGTTCCTCATCCTGCTGAGTCTGTTTCAACTTTGCGTCTACTCCTAAAGACCCTTATGTTGCACTTATGAGACATATGACCGTGCCGATTGAATAGTACGCTCGGATGATGGTAGAGCTTACACAGCTACGAGCTACTGTTGATCGATATACTGTCAAGTTTGGTGCTGTTGGATATATTCACTTGGATTCGACGTCACTGGGATGATGACCTTGCTTTCGTGGAGAGGGCTGATTCTGACGATGCCGGCACTGCTGCATAGATTTTAGATATTTCCTTGTCATTTTGTGACAAAAAGAGGGAGAATATATGATATGGAGAAACAATTTTTTTTGTTGGAACAGTAGATATGATATGGGGATACAATTTTTTATTGTTTTGTGGTTTCCCAAAGATGTATTTAAAACTTTTGATTCTATGATATTATCAGTTTTGCTAAATTAAGTTTTTAATATTTTATATGTTTCGTTTTGGTATGTTGGGTTGCATTGATACTATGTCTTGATTTAACTTATGTTATGAAATTGAAAAATAAACATTATGACTTACAACTGCTTAAATCCTTTTTACGCTTAAACTGTTTGAACTATGTTTATTATTGATCATGTTTTCCACACATTTTACATTGGGCACTTGAGTTATTTGTTTTAGGAAACATGTACTGGGAAATGAAATGAAGAATTCATTTAAGATAGTTTTAAGTTTGAGTTATTGTTTTGAGTCTGTAATTTTCATTTGATTACTATTTTGACTAAGATTGTAGTTTTGTTACAGAATGTCAAAGGGAGAGTTTGTTAGGTTTTTGATGTTACGTAATTGGTGATTCTGTAAACAAAAGAACTAAGTTTGGTAGGTTGTACAAATTGTCAAAAGTTTGTGTTTAGGTCTAGGGTATCGAGAATGGGAAAAGAAGGAAAATGGAGTGGATTCTTTCTAGACTGTCGCCTAAGTTTGGCTCGAACTATAGAAATAGATCGTCGCTAGAATGTTGTCCCTTCTTCGCTCGAGCAATAAGCTGTCGTTGAGCCCTGGCTTGAGCGAAAACATTATTTGGAAAATTTTTAGTTCGTTTCTCAAAGGCTTTTTCCTCGGCCCATTAGATTCATAGCCTACCTAAAAATACTTGAATGCCACAACGGTTTTTCGAAGGTTGAATATTGAGCAAACATTATTGATTCCGTATTCTTTCCATCTTTGAAGATTTCAACATTCATTATTCATTAAGATCTTTTCTTGATGGTGAAAAGCATGAGTTTTCCAATCCAAATACCAAACTCCTAATTCCACCATATTTGTCAGAGGTGCTGAAGATCAAGTGAAATTGACTGGAGTTCTAGTTGGTGAAGAACATGGTGTTCTTCGTGCATCCACAGGAGATAGACAATTCCACAAAGTTAGGAGTTGATGGATGAGAGCAAAATCCTGGAGAGTTTTGGAAATTGCAGTTGGAATTGGTGCAGGAGCACAGAATTTAGGAGAGCTATAGGAATTGCAATCAGGATATCAGAAAGTACGTGTCGTCGTCCAGTCTAGTAGACTGTAAGTTAAAGAATCGTTTATAGTGGATATTTGATTGGAAAAGTGCCCTGAATTTTTACCTAGTTAGGGCTTCTCTGTGATCATTCTTGTATTTTTTTTTATTACTTATTATAGCTACGGTATTTAAACATAGGAAAATTAGAATTGCATGTTTAATCATCTAAAATATTAATTTCATTAGTGACTTGTTACTAATTAATTCTAAAGATAATTTTAATCCCACATTAATACCTATTCACCCCCTCTAGGTATTGTTAGGGTCGAACTACGTAACTTTCAAAGGTTTGCCACAATATTTGGGACCAACCCAATCAAACCCACACTTGAATATTGCCAGAAAATCATCCACTTCTCTCCTCACCGAACACGATTTTCCATTTTCCCAAAAACAAATGTAATTTGGGAATCTGGCATTTTGGGAAGGGCAGGATTGCCTTTTTCTTGACTCGACCCCCAATGACAAATTTGTTTTTCAATTTCTGAAGTTTCAATGTATCATAATAATCCAACACCACATGGTTGCTCAAAACACCCTTCTGGACCTCCTCTACTTTCCCATAAGATCTCTAAGTGCGTCATTAGACACCGCCACGATGGTGATGGAAAAGGGAGCATTTTTTATTATAAGATCATTAAAGTTGCTGAATTTCGGGAATCATCCAAGGAGCCTAGTGATGTTGAAGGCTGTGGCGATCTAGAAAAAGATGAAGCAGTAGAGAAATATTAGAGTGACAGAGACCTGGGAAGAAATCATCTTTTATAACATATTAATTACTTTTTAAATGATTTAATTAATTAAAAGATTATAAATCAAATTGGTTAATTTTTTAGGGTACTGGCCTAATTTGCCCCTAAATTAACGTGGTACGATTTTTGTGCCCATTTACCACAAAAAGGATTGAATAAAAATACATCAATACAAACGTTTCAAAATACATTTTAAAAAATAACAAACTTGTGAAATGTTTTAAAAAATTAAGTGATCATATTTTGTGACTTCTGATAAAATATTGTGACCTAGAGTTTAATTAAATAGGTCATTGTCACAATAACACAGTTATGATCAAGTTACATGCTAGTCACAAATAATACAAAGTTATATTCACAAAGACACAACTCATGGGTCACAATTATATACGAGCACAACTATTTCCATCCATATTTTTTATATATTTACCCAACTCTAAGTTCATTCTTATTAAAATTTATTTTTTATTTTTTTTTTTAAAAAAAATACTATTTTCATTATTGTTTTTATTAAATTCGTTTATTTAAATACTACATATATTCACACCACTTTTATATATCCATTACCCTCTAAATCTATCCCTATTACAATTTTAATTTTAATTTTTTTTTTAAAAAAATGCATCCTCATTAGCCCATGAATTGAAAGATTACGAGAGTTGATTGGATCGAGTTCTTTCACCGGGACAGATTTTCATAAAGTATCATATGCCTTCATCCTTTATCGGGGAGACAATGTTAATTAGGTATGACTACATTAATTATCTCTTAACAACTTTATGAAGTAAAACAGTTAAAATTCCACCAAAAAGATGATCATAAAATTCGGTGAAGAGCATTTTTCCCAGGGAACTACTGGGACTTCAATATGATCACTACAACAAAAATAGTTTACGGCAATGTTTGAACGTGTGTTGCAAATCGAGGTGTTGTCGTAGAGTAGAAGGATACGACAACGTTTAAAAAACGTTGACGTAGACCTTTCGAGATTGTCAAAAAACGTTGTAAAACGGAGTCTATTGCAACATTTTCCTAAAAAACGTTGCCAAAACTCATTTATATAACTCAATGACAATATTCACTTACTAAAATATTGCCAAAAGACCTTTTTAGCAACATTTATCAACAAATGTTGCATTTTTAATGTTGCAAATGACTATTTTTGTCGTAGTGGATCCATATCTCACAAGTTCAGGATTCACTCCGTAAAATTGACTAACAATAAAAATAATCTGTTCATGGTTACTATTAAGCATTGAGAGAAATTTACACATATGTTTAAAGCATTACACATACACTAAATGGTGGTAACACCTGCAGTCACTGACCCAAGAATACTACCTCCCATGTCCAGGACTCGATGAATTGGTGACTTTAACTAGTGTGATCAAACGGACAAGTTTAGTGCTTCATTTCATAATTCATTTAAATTTTTGAAGAAAATTCATATACATCACGAAAATTTAAGACAAATAATATCATTCAAAAAATTATCTGACAAAAAGGTAAATTCTCCTACACAACATTTGGATGCATGAAACATTCCTTTCACCATGAATGCCAAAATAAGTTGTTCAACTCTCAACGAAGAGTACTATATTTTTATACACTTTTATTGAAAATTGAGTTGACATCACATAATAATAATAATAATAATAATAATGTGAGACATTCTCATAAAGTTGTAAAATATCATCTCATGGTCATGATATAATCATCGACTGATCCATGCTATCATCTCATCACTTCAAATGTACTAAAAAATTCACCAAAAATGTACCATTTGACTAACGTTTGTAATCCGATCATACGTGCGTAGACTGTTCCCAGACTAAGTACTCATGACACATACCTTAGGCTTCATCAATGGACGAAAATTGGTCTCAAAGATCTCTCATATTAATTCTAGAACATGGCCAATGCCCCTCAGTGAACTATATGTACACGGTCATGATCTCTTCATTTACAATCAAGACCCCTTAGTCTAGTATAGAACACAAACACACCCCTTTGTGAATTAGAAGTACATAATAACGGATATTTTGCTGGTCGATCTCAATATCACATGTCTTACATTCCCATTCACAAGTAATCCATGTATTATATTTGAAATTCTACACATATCATATTGAAATAATATTTCCATATATAATCTTTTCTTCCCTTTTCCTTTTTTTTTTTCGTTCGTTCCCTTTTCTCCCTTGTTTTGTTCTATCTATGCTTTTTCTTTTTCTTTTTCTTTTTCCCCAAAATTATAAGCATAAATGGATTGATATGCTTAATTTAATGGATAACTATGAATAATTGCAAGTCAAGCCATCAATCTTTATATAAGAAACATTTAGTCTTTAAGTTTTCAATAACAAAAACTAAATCTCTAGATTCCTTTATTATATCATTTTTAGCCCTCGGGTATTGTAATTACAATTTAAGTCCCTTGATTTATTCAACATAAGTCCTTATTTGACTTTGACTAAATAATTTCTTGACTGGGACTATAAATATGTATGGTGTAACAGTCCAAGTGTGCAAGTAAGAGCTACGTAAACGTGAGTAGAACAGACATTATTGACTACGCCATCAACGCAGAATTCGAGATTCTACAATCTTAATCATTGAAATTTGTATTTCATCAAATGCTTGCATGTTTTCTTCTGCATGTCAGAAAATGTTGCTTCTTGAACATAACTATGGAAAATTCATCCGGTGTCGGTAAGCATTGCGAATACGGTTATTTTGCTGTCAAAGTCATATTCACGATAACTTGGTTGGCTGATGGATCCGTCTTGTCAATGTTCTTATGCTTTAAGTGATACTCTATTTTGATTCTTGAGGAAGATGAAAAAATAGAGTGGAACATTTGTTGCGGTCAAAATCTATCAAAGGGATGTCGACTAAGTCAGTAATATAGAAATTCTGATATCTCGAGTTTAGACTTGTAATCGTTTTTTATGGATATTGACATTGAGAAAATATTGAGAAGGATATAGACGTTCTTATGGTTACTATAAAGAAGAGTAAAGGACCCTTAAGGTGTTTTTTTCATTTTTTTTTTTTTTTTGGGAGTTGAAAAGTCTCAAGTATTGAAGGGGACCATTGAAGGAGGATGGACGAGAATAGGCCGTGAATAAATCCCTAACGATAAATCCGTACTGATACAGCTAGAATGAAGAGACATTTGAACCTCCATCTTTTAACATCCCTCATTGGGAGGCAGCTAATGCATTTCAATGCAGCGCTTAATTTACGGTTTGGTTGGTAGAAATTATTAACTCTTGGCTAAGAGTTTGTGACATTTGTCAGCACAATGAGTACTTCATCACACACGTATGAGTATACGATCGTACACCAGATAGGCGCATGATACTTTTTGTTTTGTAATCTACACTAGTGGTGTATCGTGCGTTGCACGATGATTATTATATTTTTGTAATTTAATTCATTAGAACGATAATATATTTTATAAAATTTAAACATATAATGATGTAAACTTTGCATGAACGATTATAAATATACATTACGTGATAAATGATAACGAGAGTTTCCGGTCATAATGAATACAATATTCATGGTTAAATTAAGCTCAAGAGAATGACTACATAATAATAAAAAGTACATCCAAGGAAAAGCATAATAAGAAACCCAATTTGAAGGAAAGACTATCAAAATCAGATTGACTGGAAAAAAGAAAAAAAGTTATTGTTCAAAAAATCTATTTCCTAGCATCCAATATTACATATTCACATGCCATCGAAAAGCCAATATGTTTAAATTAAACAAAAAATGATAATTTACATCGTAAAATACTTCATCACTGTATGCTTCTTTGTTGCAACGTACACGTAAGAATGATACACAATCTTTGAACACGTGAAATTGTTTTGATTGTGGCTATTGCCTCTCGAGGTTTCGTAGCAAACATTATCACTAGTAAAATATGATATAATCGAGTGATAAGTTTTCTATAACATAGGGAACAAAATAAAAAAGAGCTCGAACAACTATATAAATGAAAATTATATAATCTGAAACACCCTCACCTTTCTTAGCATAGAATTGTATCATCCATTATGTGGAAACTATGCACAAGAAAAATATAGTTGAGCCATGACTATGAAGAAAGATTTACCAGCACAAACTTGTAAGTGAGTTGCATGAACGGGGTCAAACTTGATGATCTCTGCAAAGCCAAATTGAGTCATCACACAGATTGTCTGTCAATAAAGCGATAAAATTACTTTAAAGTGGTAGGAGTTGATGGTAAAAATCATAAAAAGAAAGAACTTTACCGTAAGAACATATATATCACAAAGGATTAAGGAAAATAACTAATACATTCCCCTAAATTCGACAGTGATGCATCTTTCATATTCAAAAGTAACTTGAGCAAGTTTTTCATGTAGAATTTTATGAAAGAATAATCAGAAATTAAAAAAAATCTTTTAAAGCATTCTCAATCTAATACATTTTTTCTTTGCAACAGAAGAAAAAAGCAGAGAACTAATATCAAAGGCTTTTGATACCTTGGAAAAGTTCATATGAAATGCAGCTTGGCAAAATTTACGCAAAGAGTTTTTCAGCTAAGGTGTTGAGATATATTTCAATGCTTTTAAGTGATGACTTATTAAGTAAAATGTGATACTATAGTTCAATTGATATGTGCCCAAATTGTATGATAAAAAATGTTGATTCTTAGAATTAGATCAAATAATTTATATTTTTTTTTACATCATGAGGTCTAATTTTAGAAAATCCAAGTAACAATATATGCATTTAAAATTAATGTTTAAGTTTGCCTCAAATATAACAAACTCATAATATTTCACAAACATTTTCATGTGAATACAAATAATGTGAATTATAATGGAAAAATATATAAGACAAATGACATGTATACTTGGTGACAACACATCTTCATCACATGAAAGAAATGATTTGCATTTGCAATTGATTGTGTGAAGAATCATATTCACAAAACAATTCTCTCGTATCACTCACAGTTGCATTTTACAAGTATATGCGTAGTTGGAACAATGTAACAAGAAACAATAATAACATAATAAGTTTTTTGATAGAAGACTAAAAACAAAGCAATTGAATAACCGAGTGGAAGAACACATAAAACTACATATTATTTTTAATATTTTAGCCCGACAAAATCATACCTATGCAAAATCGACATTATATTTTTCATTATTCACACGGAACTATGTGCTCTTAAAGAATGCATTGGACTTGCTTCTATCTGGGAGCAAATTATAAATTTTGTGGGAGGGAACATGGATGACTTCACTTTGATACATATTGCAAGTACTTTACATGTTTGTTTTCACATATCGAAAGGTAAACATATTTTATTAGCATAAGAAACTAATAAAAGACCAAGAAATAAAATATAAACAATTACATTAATAATAATAATAATAATAATAATAATAATAATAATAATAATAATAATAATAATAATAATACAAGAGAGCAAAATACGACTTCATTAATATCATACTATTTGTTGACTTCAATATAAATAAAACTTATCAAAATGATCATTACAAATGCGAATATTTTGTGAAGATTAGTACCCAAATGATTTATGTCCACGTATTTTTGCATCAAGCAGAAAGTTGAATGCTTCTTAAAATTGACCTAAGACATAAAATTTATCAGGAACGAAACTTTCAAATAAATGGCAAAGCACATTTGTGCCTAATTTTCCCATCGTTCTCGTCCATAGGATTTGATGGACCAACATGACTACATTACACACCAATATTTATCTAGTTGACGTATAGAATCATTACACAAGTTGACATCGCCTATCCCTTTTTCTTTGTTTATCTAGTTGACGAATAGAATCATTACACAAGTTCTTTTGACTTTCAAAAATAGTTTTAAGATGAATGAAAACATGGTTCACGTCAGCAACCACGTTTGGAATTTCCATTGGAGCAAAAGGAAAAGTAGATACATATTTGTACTCCAAGCTAATCAATAAAATAGAAAAATGTATTAGGGAACCCATTATCCATATTGTACATACAGGAGAAAAGCACGGAAAATTAGATGCAACGAGGTATTGAAATGAAATAAGAATGTTGATAGCACAGAGAGAAATTAGATGTTGCACACCAACATTTAAAATCGGAAAATTTCATATTTACCAATGAAGTTACAGTTTTCCAAGCTA
>CAIGRL010222368.1:0-13772 GCA_903798325.1 Fraxinus xanthoxyloides
ATCTCATATCCAAGGGTGATCCACAAGCCTACCATGCTATTCCTTATATAAATATTCTAGTTCGTACTTACAAAATGATCGATATCTAGTTCTGCATATCTAGGGGCCATGAAAAAGTTCTTTTAGGTTGTCACTATAATCCTATTATCCAATACATGCATCAGAGTAGCAATGGATGATCAAATGCTACATATCTACGTGATTCTTGACTTGGCCAAACACAGTTGTCAGCATGACCAGTGGACAAATAATATTTTACCATCAAACTTCATTTTTTCAAAAAGCTTTACATTCTAGTTTCACAGTCAGTATTTCCTAGCGAAGATCGAGGTGAATGCAGAAAAAAAATCAATCTCTGATTTGTATGACTACAAATCATTAATTACTTATTGCTACATAAATTGAGCCTTGGGGAAGACAATGAGACACAATTTTGGCTATGATAATTTATTTATGACTTTGATTTTGCTTCACAGTTCAGTCAACGTACTCTACTACTTTACAAGGCACACAGCAATTACTATGACTTTGATTTTTTTAAATCACTTGACCTGATTAACATCCTAAACTTTAGATAAAAATACAGACAAGACCATTATTTTTGAAATAATACCTCATATAAAGCATGTGTCTTTTACGTAAAACAGAACACAATGTGAAAAAAGAAAGAAAACGATACAAAATAAAACACAACATTAGCAGTGGAGATGAAAAAACTGTATACCTGTCTATCAACCTTCTTTGGCTCAGCTGGTTCCTCTAGATTAGCTAGAGCTGCAGATGGGGGTTCCTTAACCTTATTCGGCTCCAATAACAAAATGACATTCTTCACCAAACCAAGTTGTTCCTCTGATGGCACATCCATCACAAGCCACATCTCCCCAGCTTCCTCTTTCAAGTCAAAGCCCATGAATTCAAATAACTCCACTCCTCCCAGAACATCTACAATCGCATCCTTTATCTTGGGATTCCCCATCCGAATCTTCCTAAACTTTGTATTCTCAGGCTCCTTCACGATATTCTTCAAAAGCCTTAGTACTACATCTAGTGATCCCCCAGACAGATTCCCAGATAAATATGTAGTAACACAGGCCTCCACTTTATTCTTACCATCCTCAATTTCTTTTTCACCACCCTTAAAATCACATGATTTCGAATTATCCAAACAAGTCTCAACATGAGAAGACACCTCCTCTTCAGAGCCATAGCCTTTACCACAAACTGGACACTCAAACACTTTCAAAGCATAACCATTGGGATTCCTTTTCCCAGAGGTGATCAATGAGTTAAATGGGTCAAACCCATTTTCAGACTTTTCCTTCTCATTCCTATCTGAATCAACCCGAAACGCGGGTTTCTTATCCTCAATTTTCTGTTCAGGACTATTACTCAATTTTTGAGTTGCAGGCTTCGAATTTGATGATGAAGATTGATTTTTCTTGGGAGTACCCAAAGATTGAGAGGGTCTGGTTGCATTGAAGTTTGCAGGGCCTGACGAAGGAGAAGAAGAGCCCAAGACTCTACCTTGGCCACTGAATTTGCCTGAAGAAGACGATGAAAATGGGTTGTTGACTTTCTTCATTAACCCCTTCATTTTATCTTTCATCTCATCCATTTTCCTCCTATTTCAATGAAATACAAACCAAAAACGAATCAAGGAAATCCGAACACCTCAAAAACAAAAACAAGAACGAATTTACGAAACGGAATATGAATGAATAGATATATCTGTTTTCAACAAGATATGTGAACGAATGGGATTTTATAGGTACCACGGAAAAATGAAACTTAAGCTGAATATATATATATATAAGATTTCTTCTTGTATATGTGAAGTAAAACAAGGTTCGAAGAGACCAAGAAAATATGAGCTGAGAAACCTATGTAGGGGTCGGTTTTAGGGTTAAATCGGCCAATAACACTCAATTTTATACTAAACCTTGTGTTTGGCCCCATTATTTTTTTTATATTTTTCTTTTCTTAATTATAACCTGCATTCTCCAAATAAAATATTGTTACACATAAATTTAAAATTTTTTTATTACTTTTCAACTACACATTCTTTTATCAATCACTATTTCAAAATTTATAATATACTCAAAATGAGTGTCAAACGCATGTTTAGTATCATTGTGATCATCCAACTCCTTTTCATGATTTTCATTAATTTAGTTAAGACGGTAACTTTGCATTATATGCAAAAAATAAAATTAAAAAAAAAACCAAAAATAAAATAAAACTTATTTTTAAAAAATAAAATAATATAACTTATTTAAAAAAAATTGTTACTTAAAAAGTAAAATAGAATAAAATAAAAACTTAGTTAAAAAACATTATTTAGAAAATAAAATAAAAGTTATTTAAAAAAAGTTTTCAAATTAATATAAAAACTTATTTTAAAAAAACATTACTTAGAAAAATAAAAACTTATTATAAAAAAATACTTTTATTTTTGTTTTTAAAAATTTATTTTATATATAATGGAAAGTTATCATTTTACTCATTTCAAAATTAGTGAAAATGGTGAAAAGATTTCAGATGGTTTTAGAGATGACAAAAAAGTTTGCTGGCTCGGACGACTAGGGCTCGGCCAGAAAAAAGCCTGAGCTAGGCCCTGCTCGAGCTCGATCACACCAAGCAGAGGTCCGAGTCGACCCGTGGCCCGAGCAAGCCTTAAAAAAATATTTAGAGGAAGGGAGCTTTCAAGCAGTTGGTTGCCTCAAAGCTTAAAAAAAATATCCAAAAAACTCGAGTTGACTCGACTCGGCCTGCTAAGGCTTGGGTCGAAAGATTGGGCCGAGCCTCGTTTTTTTTGCTAGGCTCGGCTCGGGCCCAAAAAAGCTCGAGCCGAGCCGAACTTTTTTTTTTCAGCTATGACTCGGCTCGCCTCAACTCATTGACATAGCTAGATGGTCTTGATAAAATGTTATAGGTTCTTGGGTGACTATAGTAAAATAAAATCAAATTAGGTGACTATGGTGATACTAAGTATAAAGTCGGACGATCGTGGTGAAATAAAATCAAAATGGGTGAATATGATGACACTAAATATAAAGTTACGTGGTCGGATTTAACCCTATTATTGAGCAAATGATTATTGAGTAATTTGTTGAATTTTATTTTTACTTTCTTTGGGTTATTAAAAAGGAAAGTGAAAATAGAATTAGAGATATTAGTTTTGTGTTTTATTAAGCCCCGTTGGTGAAAATTAAAAATAAATTTTAATCTAAATTAAAGTTAATAATTAATTTTAATTACATCGTGAAATTCCTAACTTTTCAACCATATATTTTATCAACTTTTTTATTTTAATCTCCACCAAATACTTAAAATTAATTTTTGACTTTAAAAAAAATAAAAATTATATTCATTCAAAAAGAAACTCAAACAAAGCTAAATATAAATACACGCGTTTATTAATTTACCAAAATTAATTAATTAGTACAATGAATAAGTAAAGCATAAATAATTACACAATTTATTATGTTAAAATAGATTAAAGACACAAATGGATTTAAACAAATAAAGCAAAACTCATAGAATAATATTTTGGATTTGTTCAACGAGCACAACTCATCTTCTTGATTTGAATTGTTGAACTCACATTTGAAGATGGAAATAATCTTTTTTCCGTAAAACATAGTGACCTCTCCTCACGATCACAAAAGACGGTTTCAAACACTTAGAAAAGTTCGTCGATTAGATTTATATTTTCGTCTCTTTCATACTGTTCATATCAATCTTTGAGTCAAATTTTTATGTTGTCATTCAATTTCGTTTCATTAAAATTTGTCAATTCGATTGACTGAAAATTCTGCGTGACATTTTATAAAACATAATTTCGTTGATGTTTCTTCTTTGTGAATGAAAGAATTAACGTGAGCTATTGATTAAAGTTCAAAAACAAAAGAAAAAGATTCCGAAATTGCCGAGGATATTACATTTGTCAATGAATCTAGCTCGCAAAAATCTTTATTGATCATTATTCGTGAAAGAACACGAAGAAAAAACAAGATTCTTTTGCACATAATCTACAACTTAAAAAATTTTCATCACGCAGAAATTTCATTTATACTTCGTGTGATCTCTACCATGGATGGTCTTCTATCAGGATGCTGTGCAGTGCAAGAAATGGCGAGATTCAAAACTCGTACCATTTGATCCTCAAAGTAGTCGAACCTAATCAACTCAGGATCAAACACTTCAGTTATCCACTTTTCTTGCCCAACAGATTGAACCCAACTTGGCAAATTAATCCCATCCTCCATCAAAACACTATCTGGTTCCTTACCGGTCAGCAATTCCAAAAGAAGGATGCCAAAACTGTATACATCGGCTTTCTTTGAAACCTTGCGTGAATCTGTCACTTCAGGTGCCTGGTAACCATTCAGATTCGGTAAAGTTATGTTTGAAACGAGTTGTGTTAGGCCGAATTCAGTAGGGCAAGCGTCGTAGTATTCTGTGAGCAGAATGTTGGATGATTTGATATTTCCATGTGTAGTATCAGGGTCGAGTGAGTGGAGATACTCGATGCCGTTGGCAACATCGATTGCAATTTTGCTTCTGATTTCCCAATTCAACAATCGCCTATTGTCTCCTGTTGATTATGATATTATGATTCAGTATGGAGAAAACGAGTTTGATGTAATTTTAATTTAACAAGAATAAGAACAGGGCAGTAGCATCATGTCAAAAACAAGAACCTGGAAAATTGACACTGTTCCCTGAAGATATAGGGTGTATTTGAAACACATTATTTTGAAAGAATGTATTCTGGAATAGTAAATTGATGGAGAAGTGTGGTAGAAAAAGAAGGAAAAGTTATTGATGTAATGAAAAATATTATTTTATTGAAAAATGTGTTGTTGAAAATGAGTAGAAGAATGAGAATGAAAATTTTAATGTATAGAAAACATGTGCATAATAAGACTAGACCAAAAGATTAGACATGCCATCGAGTCATTGACAAAGTATCGGGAACTATGTCTAAACATATACATAAACTCGTGCCTACATCAAATCCCTCGAGCCAAAAGTCTCCGGTAAGATAGTTTATACAGTAAAAAATGCGTCGAATCTTTCATACATAATGCTCAATGAGCAAAACATAAAGGTATAGCATGTCCATACCCTATCTAGGCACTGATAGCAAGAGCACGAGCACCACTCGAGCTTGACATTGGTGATGTCGATTTTCGGTTGACATAAAAAATGTTTCGAGGATGCAAATATTTGAAAGAAAAATAGCTAAGAAAAAGAAGAACAGAGCATATAACTAAGGAAAAGAAGAGAAGACAAAGAATCTCACCATGCAGAACCATAGACAAACTTCTAGGCATTGGCTCAAAAATAAGCAGCTTTTCTTCTGTACCATAAAAGTATCCTCTAAGAGGCACCAAATTCTCATGTACAAGTGAACCCAAATGTTCAATTGCTCTCTTAAACTCTTTCTCAGAAAGACAAACATTTTTTAACCTCTTAACAATTACCTGAGCCCCACTTTCTAAATATGCCTTGTATGTGGTTCCAACTCTCCCTTTCCCTAATACCTCAGCAGAAGCCCTCAATAACTCTTCTAAACTGAACATTTCTACGTCTTCCCCGAGAAGCACCAAACCATCATTCCCACCTTGCATAACTACCTTTCCCACTCTCTTTTTGGAAGCAAAACTATTGCCGAATTGCTGGTCTTCTGCTGCTGTAATGATAGATACAGGACTTGGAAATCCTATATCCGGTAGCTTGACCGGAGAAGGAGGCATTGGTGAATTTGAGACATGCTGGAGAATTTCCGGGCTTCTATATCTTCTCCATATAATGAACATAATTACAAGAATTAAGAGCAACCCAATTACTGATCCAACAATAATTCCAGCTATTGCTCCACCTGAGAGTTTGTTCCCATTACTGGGACAAGAAACAAGAGGCCCACCACAAAGAGAGGTTCCCAGATAAGTTTGGGCGGAAAAATTATCCAATCTTGGCGGGATTGAGCCCGTTAACGCGTTAAATGAAACGTTAAACTCCGTAAGCTTAGTGAGGCTATTCAAATGAGGAAGTAATCCAGTGAACTGATTGTTTTCCAAGTACAAAGTTCTTAACTTGGTAAGGTTGTTAAGAGCAGATGATATATTGCCGGAGAAGTTGTTTCGGGCTAAATTCAAACGTTTAAGATTTTTTAATGTAAATAAAGTCTCCGGTATTTTGCCTGAGAAACGGTTTCCCTGCAAGTGAAGATTTCGTAGCTTGGTGCACGAGCCCAAGTCAGAAGGGATTGGACCGGAAAGAATATTTCCCCGGAGGCTGAGGGCTTTGAGTTCGCTCAAGTTTCCAATGGAATTTGGTGGGAGCTGGCCGGTTAGGCCGTCTCCAGGGAGGCGAACAGCCGTAACACGGTTGGTTACATTGTTACATATCACACCTACCCATAAACAAGGATTTGAACTAGTGGCGTTCCACAGTAGAGTACGGCCGCGGACCTTCTCTCTTAGGAGGAGCAGCGCCGAACGGTCCGCCTCGAGGTCCGAGAATACTGTGGTAATGGAACTTAGTGACAATAGGAAGAAGAGAGGGAAAAGATTAAGCAAGAGAAAGGAAACCATTTCTTTCTTTTCTGTGTGAAACCTAAGAGGATTATTTTTGAAATATGAAGAAAAAAAACTGTTCTTCCTGAACAATTAATGGCTTTCTTGTTATTCCTGAACAATTAATGGCTTTCTTGTTATTCTCTGTTCATAATATATATAGTCAATGGTCTTATTAGTTGATTTTTCTTCTGCATGCTTCGAACTCATTAATTCATGAAGCTGCCGGCTAATGACCATTTCTTGGTGTGATTTTGGTTCACATTTGCTTTGACTGACCAGAAGTCAACGATAAATATGTGTTGATTTCCACAACCAGAATAGTTTAACATTGACTTTTATCTAAAAAGTTTGGCTAATCGAAGGAATTCAGATATATATTCACAACAGTTAGGTTTAATGGATGTACCAAAGCACTATGGTTTGGTGACTTATTTTTGTACTGATTGTTACATTTGAACTTATCTAACCTTCTAAACTTTTAAATAAAATGATTTAACATGTTACGAAAACACCAAAGGTCATATGTTTAATTCTCCCACAGCCATCAATTTAATTAAAAATCGTACGTGTAAGGATTTAATAGAAAAAAAAAAATCATGCCTACAAGTGAGGGGATGTGTTGATGATAATTTTTAAATGATACATTTTACCTTATCAATAATTTAAACTTTTAGATCAAATAATTCAGCATGAGTGATAGACTTGGTTATCATTTATAGTCTCATTTTATACCTAGAAGGGTTTCATAGAATTTATTGTAATAATTTTTCATAGAGTTTTTCAATAACATGAGGTAGTGTTATTGTAATAATTTTTCATCGAATTTATTTTGACGGTTCGTATTTTATTTTTCTGGTTTTGAGTTTTTTTTATGTAAATTTATTGTTCATGTTATTGTTATTATTCTTTATATATTTCTATATCTAATATTTTAGTTAGATTCCCAAAAAACTATACAAAAAAAAAAAAATTTATATTATTTATTTCTCTTTAGTAATTTAAACTTTTGAAAATCATTTAGTTCAACGTAGTATCACATTGGCTAAAATTGTGAATTCAAATTCCACTTATTTCCATTGATTCAAATCTCCATTGTAAAGTCTTTAAAAGTAAATGAATTTCTATTTTCTAGAAAATTAAACTTCGCCGCGATTCAGATCAATCATATATATGTATTTTTTTTTATATGTTGGAATAGAACAAGTCTTCCCTTTCCCTTTCCCCTTCCCTTTCCCCTAGTGCATTCTATCTTCCCTTTCCCTTTCCCTTTGGAGGCAAAATTTCTAAACCAATTTGCACGAAGTCAACACAGAGAAATTAGACCTGCATCTTCAAGTAAATGGCGTACAAACTGGGAAATTGTATCTTGAAAGTTCTATGTATTTTTCAACCGCGACACGTAAAAAAAGGCGGCAATGATTACTTTATTTTTTGTAAAATTTATATTTGTAACTATATAATGGCAAGGCCTAAGCTTATACGTATCAAGGTACCCATCTTTATAATTGATTATTATTTATTAAGTCCATGTTTGGTACAAATTAAAATATAATTTTAATTTCAAATTAAAGTTAACAATTAATTTTAATCAAACATTTTATGGGATCCACAACTTTTCAACCACTCATTCCATCAACTTTTATCAAAATTCACTAAAAATTCGATTTTATTCTATAACAAACAGGGGCTAAATATAAAAAGGGAAATTTTCTGAATAGTAACTCTTGAATACACGATTTTGTTTTTATGATATTTTATTAAATAATTTGTGATGAACCGATAAAAATTGCTACTTTGTGCTTTCTTTGGGCTTAAATTAAGAATATTTCCATTTTTAGTTGTTATTTATGCTTACAAATTATCGTGTAACATGCTTAAAAGCTTATCGTACATCAAATTGAACCGTTTGACCTAATTGTGAGAATATGAAAAGGATTAATTGAATATGTGTAATTTTGTACTTGATATAAATTTGTGGAGTGATTTTGGTTAACCGGATTGAAACTATGTATTGACATTATGCAACATGTCCCAACTATTTATACAAATGAAAGGATAAAAGATCCCAATGAGGACATCTCATAAAATATCTCAAAAATAACAAAGAACGCAAATTCCAAAAGTGAAAAAAGCAAGATCATGAAACAGAAGTCGCATTGCAAGTTTGATTTAGCCTTAGGCACTACAATTTGTGAATTTAGATAGCTTGTGGGTTTCACTTGTCTAGTGGAAGCGTGAAAGGTTGTGAAACTCGGAATTATGGAAAATCCCTAAATATCTAGATAGCTGTTTTTATTGGTTTGATCTAACCAAACTTTAGTGAGAAATCAATGAGTAAAAGGAAAAATTTACAATTAAGGGCTGTGATGAAACCAACTTGAAAATTTATTCTTTTGTACAACTTTGACTGGACTCAGGTGATAATTGGATTTGGCTATTTACCTACGCACATAGGTCGATCATTTGGATAAATGAAAAACTCGAGGGTAGCATGTTTAGAGATTTGTTGTGAATGGATTACTTGGATCTAAGCCTGAGGCAAAAGTGGCAAGCTATCTTACTATGTGCATAATATTTTTCTCTCTGTGTTTTGAGTTTTTGAGCTTAAGTGAAGTTTTGTTTCCTCAGGGCTAGCAAAAGTCTATGTTCGGGTATGTTCGGAAGTTTATTTTATACACTTATTTAGGTTCTTATTTTAAAAATGCTTTTTTCATTCCGAGTGCTAGAGTTGATATCTGTTGATCTTGTAGTTACATTGATGAAAATGGCAATAAATTGAGAAGAAATCAAAAGTTTAAAGTAAAGATCAAGAGTAGAGAATTGGAAGATGAGAAAGAAGATAAAATATAGGAGAACCACATTATTTTGGAGTGGCAACGAAGATTAGAAGAGGAAAGATAAAGAAGAACCAAAGCGAGGAGCCAACGTGTGCACAACGTAGGGAAATTAGAGTACAAAGTTTGGTACAAAAATCACTACAAAGCAAATGATACACCATTGATAAGGATAACTGGATGAGGAGTTCAACACTTTTTACACAACTAGTCGTATGCTCGTACAATGTATGAGTTCTGGTATTTTTAAGGTAATATTATTGTATCATAGTAATGATATTGTGAAATGTCAGCAAATTTTTATCTAATAAAATTTAGTAATGAAAAATATTATCTGATGATTTTTGAAGTTTTGAGCTTCTGTTAATCTCTACAGAAATGAAAAATAGTTTCTATTATCTGCATAGAAATTAGTGGTGTACTTGATTTAATGACAATAATAGATGAAAAGTATAAAGATGAAAAAATTTACAAGTATACTCATTTGTATATTAATCGTTGCAAGCATATAGGGAGAAGTGAAAGGGGGTGTCACCAAAAGTAATCGCCTCAGGCATTATTAATTTTATAACTGAAATATTATTTCAAGGAACAAAAAGTACTACATATGAATGGTTAAAAATTTCGTACATTTAGCCTGCTATGATCACGAATAATCTTGATCATGAATATGTGCTCATTGTCATTAAGAAGATTATGTCTCAATGTTGGTCATGGTAGAAATTCTTGAATTAAGTTCACAAAAACATTTGAAATTTATAAGCACAAATGGTAATGATTTAACATAAAAAACTTTGTAATTTATAATTAAGCAACAACACATTCGTTATGAAGATGGAGCATGGAAGATAAAGTAAATGAAACTATTGAAAGCACATAAGGGGGTATTGCCCCTCGTTGGGGTTGAGGGGACAACGCCCTTTGTGGGATGCCCACGACGGGGATCGACCTATTCGGTCAAGTCGCGGGGGTCGAGGTGCCTCGCCCCTCTTGGGGGCTTGAGGCAACGCCTTCGAAAAGAATTTTGATTTTAATGTATGTATGGAATGAAATATTTTCTAATATTTTTGAGATTATATTTATAATTTGTGTAAAATATAATTAAGCAAATTTTTTTGGCAAAAAAATAAAAAATTAAAAAAAGAAAAGATAGGAGATCATGTCTCCCTTGCAGACACTGCATTGCGGAGACATAGAGCACACTGTGTCTCCACATTGCGAAGGCACTGCACTACGGTGACATAGAGCTCTCCTTGTCTCCACTTTGTGCGGAGACACGGAGCTCGTGCGTTTTTTTTTTTTTTAATTCGTTAGCTTTTCCCTCCTTTTCATTTTCTGTTAAAAATAACACTTTCAATTCATTAGCTTTTTTCTTCTTACTCTATATGTTGTCCGACCCAATTTGCAGTTGGTCGCCATTTCTGCCAATGCTATTTTGTTGCACTCTTGGAGTCTTTTTGTTAATTTCTTCAAAAACAGTATTCCAATAAAAATTTGAAATTATTTTTCCTTGTTCAACATAAGTGAAGAATCAATAGAAACTACATGCTTTGCTTGTTTTTCAACGTGATCATATCCGACAAATCGATTAATGAGATTAGATATTTTTTATTTATCTCATCCACAATTTCACTTTTTAATTGTTCATGTCATATACAAATCGCAATAATTAAAATAAGTAAGAGAAAATGAATTATAAAAAATCTGAATTGATTGTATAATAACTTATGGGTGTATTCTTTGTCGGGCTGGTGTAGAAGAGATTGGAATCGATGATCTGGAGTTGTTTGATGAGAAGATATTTATAAAATATCAATTGCAATTGGACGGCTGAAGATAAAAAAAAATATATCAGTTAGTCAACAAAGATGGCTAGATATTGAGGGAATCATTGTAGTAAAACCAGATTGTGAATAGTGGAGAACCAATTTTAGTGTGAAATGAAGGGTGCACAAATAAACAGTGATTTGATCATCCTCTCTTTTAATATAGTAGTGATTATGCATTTCCTACCAAAACTTATACACGAATTGCTAAAAGTAGCTTGAGCAGAAGAGTAGAGCTCGCTGGTGCGAGCATTTACCAGCAAGCACCAATTTGAAGAAAACATGGCTTGTTAGTGCGAAACCCCAATCGGAGAAACATTTGGGGGCTTGTTTTGATGATATTTTAAGAGCAAATTTTAGTATTTGGTGGTACATGTAGGATCTCCAACATTCACTCTTCAGTTTCAATATTTATAAAGCTTCAATTTAGTATTCATGAGTCATTGATTGAAAGGTAGTTAAAGCCATTGTTTGATAGGAGTAAAGGGGTTTGGTTCCTAAGCTCAAACACTGTCAAACATTACAAAAAATACAAACTATACACTATCAAATTCGAAGTGTTGGAAAGTTTAGAAGTGCCCAACTGGATAACACAAAAGCTTTTGTAATTATGTAAAATTAATAATTACTATAGATTGTTAAATACAATAGATATGTTAGCTCACTCACATATCACTGTTACAGTGAAATTGGAGATTATAATATGTAGTTGTGGCGTATGATTTGGCAATTGTGCATTTCTGGTGTTTAATGTTCTGAAAAAAAAAACATATGCAAGAATCATTAATCAGTGCAACAAGATTTAACATGATTAACACAGTTCTGTCATTGAGGAAAATTAGATTTCAAAAAATTACATATACTAAAATCGAGTGTAAATTTTAATTTTTAAAAAATAAATAAATTGCATACACTATAATCGAGAATACCACTTAAAATTATATTTGCGTAAAAAAAAAAAAACATAAACGGTAATTGGTGAATTCTTCTTTAAACGCACCTGTTGAAGTTAAAATTGTACAAAATTTAACAAAAATCTATATTTCACTTCACCCCATATTTTATCAATATTTGTGAATTGTGTAAATTGCCTTTCAATAATGAATATGCAAGGGATAGTTTTGGGCTTTAATGTGGATGGTGCTAAAAGATTATTGGGCCAATTACACAAAGGATTTTCTTCCATCTTCTTATTCTTACTATAACATGTGATGTCAATGTTGATGTTAATTTCTTACAAAATATGTTGATTTGGCTCGATTTATTTATTTATTTATTTTCAGGTTTAAGTTAAATAATATGATATATGTTTACATGATACATCGAGGTATTGCACGTTAAAAAAAATTCAATCTTCCGTTTCATGAAATTGTTAAATCAAGATAGTTCAACGTATTATTTTTGGTAAAAATTGACTTACAAAGGTCAAATAGATGGAATATACATGTCAAAAAGGCCACTTGCGCACGTAAACCATGTATAATATGTTGAAGTCTTCCTTGGCAAGAGAAAACTAAAATCGAACAATGGAAATATGATCGAACAATGGAAATATGTTCGATCTTGTGCCAAATTCCCAAAAGTTGAAGAGTAAAAGTAACTTCCTTGTACCTCGATGATTGAGACTACTTTTTACTCTTTCTTTTTTTCATTTTTCGAAGATGGATCAAAAGATCTCAACATTTCTGATCAGAAGAGGTTCGAACTTAGGTCATGAACCTAATGCGTTGGTTTTGACAATGGAGCTAGACCTTGACCTTAGATTACTTGGTCTAAATTTGATAAGCATGATACTTAACCTTTGTTGTTGTGATATCTTCTTCTTCATAGTTTTCACTAAAATTCATTTAACTATTTTCTGTATTATGCTTGTTTTTGGTTGTTAATGCTTTTTTTATGAGTTCACACTTCACCATATAAAAGTTCATTGTAGTTGCGGATTATTTACATGTTTCCAGCTAGTGTGCAAGCCCAGTGAGTCTGAGCTATCAGTCAAATAATCGTGCAACGTGAATAAGGTGGACTAGATAATTTGGATTGCTAAAATAATTTGTTACATATGCAAAATGAACTATTTTTAAAAAAATAATTCTCCAATACAATATGACATGGATTCTAGAAGCTAGTATGATAAAAGAAAAATTAGACATTATTTAGAACTTCGTCTAAATTCAGAAACATTGTTTAGGCTCAGTTTGGTACGGATTAAAATCAGATTTTAATCTAAATCGAAATCAAACAATTAATATTAAACATATCTTTCATAGGTCCTACGGCTTTTCAACCATACATTTCAAAAATTTATATTACGCTCTACTAAAAATCTAATTTTAATCCACACGGCCCTCTAAATATGCTGATTCAACAAAATTTGTAATTCTAAGCAAATAGAGGTAAGGGTCCGTTTGATTGCACCATGGAAAATAGGGTGGAAAGAAAATGAATTTCAGGAAAAATATTTGCCTAGAACTTGTTTTACAGGGAATTGTAATTAAGTGTGTTTGATTGGTATAATTTTCCATGGA
>CAIGRL010222394.1:0-11722 GCA_903798325.1 Fraxinus xanthoxyloides
CCTCTAAGTGTAGTTGGGTCGAATATTGCTTTTCTCAAAAAGTTTTATAGATAGATGAAGTGTCAAAAAAAGAGCAGGACATTTTTATTTTTTTTATTTGGTTGAAATTTTTTGATCCAATTATATTTCATCCCATCGTTTTTATGCACACCAATTAGTAAGTTGTGATATACATACAACACAATCGGTATTTTAATGCTACTTTTCCATGCTTGGCTAATCTTATAATCACATGTTTCCTTATACTATTGCATAATTATCTCATTAACTTCTCAAAACAGGAATGGAGTCATCTTCGAGGGGATTTACAACACCTGATCGTGATTATGGATGGATTAATAACATCCATCATGATATCGGAACCCATGTCATACATCACCTCTTTCCTCAAATCCTACACTATTACTTAATAGAAGTAGTAAGTTTCCATTTTGCTCGATCCCACAACCTATTTTACATTTATTATTAAATTTACTTGTGAAACATGATGTGATGGTTGCTAACTTTTTCTGTACAGACCGAAGCAACTAAGCCAGTGCGAGGAAAGTACTACATGGAGCTAAAGAAATTAGGGCCTCTTCCAATTTATTTGCTGGGATTTCTTAGAAGAAGCATGAAAAAGGATCACTATGTGAGTGACACTGGAGATGTTGTATATTATCAAACTGATTCTCAGCTATCGAGATTATAAGAATTTGCAGTATTCTTTAATATGAATTTTGGGTGAAGAAACTTACTTGAAATGATAAATTACAAGATATTTTGATGGTTGAATCACCTTGAATTCCAAAACTCCAACAATCTGCATTTCTTGTTCTCCAATGGTCCCAATTCCGATACAATAGAAGGGATTATTATTCACAATCAAGTGTCAATTTTTGTGAGATTTCATGTCCAAAATATGGTTCCAAGGACTTTCTAGTTTTTGTGTAAATTTCCATACAAATTTTCCTTTTATTTTTCATGCCATCTTTTTCCCTCCATTTTTCAATGTACAATCATTGGAGGTTGTAGGGATTTAAGGGTGGTTATATGGAGTTGCATGTTTGAACTTCAAATTTAAACCACTCCCTCCAGCCCTTTTAATAACTTGTGGGTCGGGGCATCCCATATGGAGGACCCATGATCCGTATTTTTCTAACATCTCCCACTCGGACATGACGGGTTTGATCTGAACCACAAGGGACAACGAATGTCATGCATTAGATCTTTCTCAATATCTATCTCACAAAAAATTCATACGATAAATAGATCGTGCGACCAACGAGTAATATTAGAGCTCACAATACTATAAACCTGTTAAGGATAATATAGTAGCTCAACTAGAGGAACATTATATCTCGCTATACCTCAAACTCATTTTCCAACATTAATTCAAGTATTTCTGATCCCTCTAATATGGAACATACTTGAACTACACATCATATCATTGTATTCACAATTATGTTCTATACCCTAAATGGTTAAACACAATTGTCTGGCCGGTGAATACAAATAAAAATATTGGGCAAAATAGTTTTCATTACCTATATGAATCCTTCAATTTTAAATCAGTTGCTTTCCTAGACATGTCCCATTAAACCAAATCAATCATAGTTATTGGGAACATGCTAAAGTAGCAATACCGAAATAAAATCTCAAGAAACAGTTAAAAGCCATAAGGGTATATGAGAGGTTATATAAACCTCAAAGTCTCACACAAACAATCAAAAGTCATAAGGGCATATATGAGGTTATATAGACCTCAAAGTCTCACAATGAGGAAGCAGGGATCCATTTACTCTTTTACCCATTATTGGTCGTAAAAGCATATGTGGTATGAAACACGAGCTATCAAACGAGGTAGGATTACGAGGTGCAAGTGATATTCCGTTCAAAATATTTATTTTCTTATTGATAAATATTGTGTTAATGAAAGTTATGATATGAAATTTCCATCCGGTATCAAAGATATGATATGTTATGATCTTACCGATTTCTATGATATGACGGTATTATATTTTTGAAGCATGATTTAAATTTTTTATTCGGAATCGCACCGTTAATTCGTATCCTATTGAGTATTCCCATATAATCACCCAATTTTCCCTTATCTCTCAGACTAGATCGGGTTGTTGGATGACAGGTAATGAGGTGCAGTCGTGGTTCCAATATTTATGGACCTTAATAAAAATAATATGGAGTAACAATGCATTTTTTTAATATTATTTCCAAAATTTCTTAGTTTTGTCTCGTAAAGATTTTTATTTAAAATTTCAAGATATGTTTGATCGGATTATAAATTTAACAATATGTTATGCATTATTGGTCAAATTAATATTTGTTTATTTATCTAATAAACGTGATATGAATTTTCTAGTACTTATTTGATTATGAGTTTTTTTATCAGTTAAATTGTGCCCGTTACATTTCTTTCATTTATATTGTTAAAGTTAGTAGTTTTGTTAGCGATTCCAAATTTAAATTTTGGGTCGTTACAACGATTAAGAGAGATTGTTGAAGTAGAACTTTCTTTAGTGGAGGAAACCCCACTTGAAGAATTCATATCACGAGATACTTGATTGCTTTTAGAGTTTGCTTCTCATTTCACATACCAATCGTAAATAGACATCTTATTGTCTTTCAAAATATTTGTCATATTACGAGCAATTTCCTTATCCTCATAAATATCACCAAAACAAAAATCAACATACTCCAATTTATATCTTGGGCCAAATACAATAGTAATCAACAACAACAACAACTTGTTAGCATTTTCTATTTTTCCCCAATACTTGTCAAATTTTTTATTCATGTTAATTGCTATGTCACTCAAAAGATAATCACCACCTTTACTTCATTCTTCCAATTTGCTTATAAGTGAACATTCTTCATGAAGATAAACATTAGAGCTCACATGCAATGAAGTACTAAATTTCCAAGTTACTTCATAAAATCCTTGGAGGAACTTCACAAACACAAAAGCATTTTTCCAGTCAAAAGTTCTAGGAGGTCCACCCCTCTAACCTTTCATACTCCTAACAATAATTAAAATAGTGCACGTCATCCTCCTCTAACCTTTCAAATGCTTTTTGGAATTTTAAAGTGGCTTTCTACATCAAATATGTGGAATTCCACCTAGTTGGTATATCTAAAAGCAGAAGTGATTTTCAATCAATTTTTTCTTGACTCACACACTTTTTCAACTTTTGTTCTCTAGCAGGAGAATATTTAACATATTTTACTGCATTCTAATACTAATAATTGATGCATGTGCTTCCTTCAATCGCTCACATACAATCAAGTTAACAATATGTGCACAACACCTCATGTGTAAATATTTTCTATCCAAAACACACCCATCACTACTCCTACCAATCATCTTCCTCTTGAGACAATAAATCACCGTTTCATTTGTAGTTGCATTATCAACCGTGATTGTAAACAATTTCTCAATACCCCATAAATGTAAACAATTTTTAATAGCTTTACCAATGGTTTCACCTTTATGATTAGCAATCACACAAAACTTTAAAATCTGTTAATGAAGTTTCCAATCAGAATTAACAAAGTATGCAGTAAGAGACATATAGTTAATATTTTGAATAGACTAGTAAGAGAAACTCTTCGATGTTGGAGGATCTTTCTCAATTGCAATTTTTGATCCAAATACAATTGATAAATATCTCTAACAATAGTCCTACGAGAACGATGATCAAAATTCGGACATGCTACTCGACAAAATTGTCTAAATCCCTTACCTTCGACAAAGCTAAAAGGTAGCTCATCAATTATTATCATCTTAGCACATGCAAGTCTACATTCTTCTTTATTAAAGCCAATAGCTATAAGATTATTCCCATCACCCTCAATTGCACCTTTTTCCCTTTTATCTTCCGTCCTTCCCGGATACTTCTTACAATGAAGAATCAAATGATTCCTTAAGGTACTAGTTCCACATTTCCTAGCCCCACAAGCATAATCCTGCCCACGATAGTTGCACGTACACCTAACATCTCATCTTTTGGATCTCCTATAATAGTGAAGTTTTCTCATACATCTGAAGATTTCCTATTTTTCCTCTTCCCTAAACATGATTGTGGAAGTGGGGGAAGAGACCTATCACTTTTTTCTAAAATTGTTGTTGAAGGAGTTTCACCTATTGCTTCAATTTCACTATCCATATCCATGGCCACATTCATATCTATACAAGCAAATAAGAAACCAAATATTATATTTATTCACAAACAAGAAACATATTTAGAAGACAACGAGAAGTAATTAGTGTACAAAACTCAATACCCATAATATCCAGTTAACAAGAGTGCCTAAAGTATCAATTTCCCAGTTCACTATGAAAAAAACAAAAATTCTACACAGATGAGGCTTCAGGACAAGATGGAACAACTTCAAAGGACATAAAAGAGGTCAAGGGTAAAAGACCGATTCTTTAATATTATGAAACTTCAATAGAATAGAAGAATTAAACCAAAAACATTGATTAAACCAAAAACTGCCTCAATTGCCAATATATCAGTAACAAAATTTTCATGGATTAATGCAAAACCACTGCTAATAAAGGACAGGACACCGGGTTTCAGCTCTGTGACTAACGTAATGTGTCCAGGAAGAACACCCATCTTCCATGTTGTCGCGGGTATTGTAACCATGTCAACCTTAGATAACATGATTGCAAAAATGAGATAGAAATAAAAGTCGTTCTCTACTGTCAACAAGTTCAAAGAATATAATACCAATTGAGAAGGTGGATGCAAATTGCCAAATTCTCACTTTCTACAACACTACGCCACTATTGCTTCAGAAGACGCAAGAGTAAACTTCAAACTACTTGTGTATTGTGAGCCAAAACAAACAAATGAACTTGACTGATACTTTGGGAAATCATACGAGTATCAAGTACAAGTTTATTTAAGCAAACTTAACCCAGCAAACTCTCTGTACTTTGAACAACCAAATCAGTATGTATAGGACTGAAAGAGATGAGTAGGAGAGCAACATATCACTTTATTTATAAACATCAATGCCACGCCTTCAACCCAAATCCAATTAAATTAAGCAAATTCCAGCCTTTTTCAATTACAAAATAGAATTTTATTTTAAAAATCCCAGTTAGAGAAACAAGCAAAAACAAAACTAACTAGAAATTCTTAACGGATTCATATGTCTCTTTGAATTTATGCTTCCTTTAACCTATCATTTTCGCAATAAAAATCACGGCTAGGAGGCCCATCTATACAAGATAATGGCTCCTGCTACTGCTATGGCTTGGGTTGTAAGAATTTCAAAAGAAATATAAAAAAGAAAATGTGTGTGAATCAGGCCATGGAGAGAAGAAACATTTTCTTCATTCAATTGAATTCCTGGAAAAGTCACACACACACACACATATACATACAAAAAAAGGAATTACTAGAATCTTCCATGTCTATTAACTCCAAATAACAAAAATAATTTACAGCTTAGCCTAAAAATAAAAATCCTCTAAAAAATTGATGCTATCTAGAATCTTCCTACTTTAGCAACTTGTATGAGTATTAGCATTAACAGATTCTAATATCCTCCCTCAAGATAGAATATAGAAATTGACTATTCCCATCTTGGACAAGTGGGAATGAATGACATAAGAGGACAGAGCCTTGGTAAGAAGGCCTACCAATTGTAAATGAGTGAGACATAAGAAATCTGAACACTACCTTCCAAGATCTTATCTCGAATTAAATGGTAGTCAATCTCTATATATTTAGTTCTTTCATGGAAAATAGAAGTGACAGCTATGTAGAGGGCTACCTAGTTATCATAAAAAAGTAATGTAGGTTAAGGGTGTGATATTTGTAGGTCATGAATTAAATAGCGAAGCCACGTAAGTTCTGAGCAAGTAGCAGCCATAGCTGAATACTTAGCTTCGACTGAAGATCGAGAAACAACAATCTGCTTCTTGGATTTCCAAGAAATTAAGGAGCATCCTATGAAGATACAATACCCTATGATGGATCTTCTGGAATCCGGGTAAGAAGCTCAGTCAGAATTACGGTAAGCTTGGAGTTGTAGGAGAGAAGAATCTGATAAGAAAATACCTTGACCTAGAGCTGACTTAATGTACCTTAGAACTTTGTATGTTGCCGCCAAATGAGCTGTTGTGGGACAATTTATGAACTGGCTGAGAAAATACATTAGCCTTCCAATCAATCTGCGGTAAGAGCTAGGGTTAGGTAAGGTTTTCCCATCCTCTTTGCTAAGTTTCACATTTTGATCCACGGGGATTTTTCATAGTTTTAGAAGCCAAAGTGCCTGAATATGAAAGAATTTCCAGAGCATACTTTCGCTGGCAAAGATGAATTCCTTTTGTTGATCGTTTTACCTCTATCCCAAGTAAATACCTTAAAGTCGCAAGGTATTTTATCTTGAACTCTCATTCAACAATTGTCTCAAGGTAGGAATTGAGTCCAACATATTGCTTGCAGTGCAGTGAATGAGTCTTTATCTCTTTTAGTAAATAAACTGTAGTCCGCTTTGGATTTCTCAAAACTAAAGTGTAAAAGGCAAGAAAATTTTGCATACCACTGCTACAGGCTTGTTTAAGCACGTACAAGCTCTAGAGGAGCTTACAAACCTGATTAGGTCCTCCCTTGGTATACCTTGGTGGTCTCCGCATATATATTTTCTCTTGAAGGTCTCCATATAAGAAGGCATTGTTTACATCAAATTGATGTAAATAAAGACCTTGAATTGCAGCAGTACTAATGAGACACTGAATTGTTACCATCTTCGCAAAAGGGGAGAAAGTCTCATGATAATATATACCCTCTTACTGTGTATACCTTGATGACCAACCTGGCTTTCAGCCATCCACCGACCCATCTGAATTACATTTCACCTTGTAAACATACTTATAATCAATAGCTTTTTTTCTAGGTAGAATGTCAGTGATAATTCAAGTTTTGTTGGACTTAAGGGCTGACAATTCAGTGTTCATGGCCTTGCACCAGTCAAGATTTTTAATTTCCTCTTGATAAGTCTGTGGTTCAACATGCTTTGAAATGGAAGAGTCCAGGATTGTATTTGAAGAGAAAAATTATGGTAAGATAAAACATCAATCAAAGGAAAAAAAATGTTTCGAGAATAGGAAGTGGCCTTGCTTGGAGGTTGTGGTAATGAATTAACAGCGACCTGCTGGTAGTGAAAATCATTAAGATATTTGGGAGCATTCCTAGTCCTAGTAGACCTATGAATTGGAATTTCATCGACAACATGATAAGGATTAGGATTGACCTGAGAGATGGAATGAGAGGAATTAGGAGGAGTAGTAATAGGAATATTAGAGGTTGAAAGGCTACTATGATTGCTATCATGGACCTGTATAGAAGAGGGGCTATGATTTGTAGAAGAGGAAGGCCAGTCAATAGAATCAAAAAGAGGTAAAGAAAAAATAGGTATGCTGGGATATTTATAAGAAAGAGGAGAATAAGAACCAAGGAAGGGAAAAATTGATTCGTGAAAGACAACATCCCTCGAGAGGAAGACGGTCTTGTTTTGCAGATCCAATAGTTTGTAACCCTTTACCCCGAAAGGATAGCCCAGAAAAATGCATTTTTTGTCCCTTGAATCAAACTTCTTTCTTCTATGGGACAAAGTAGTAGCATAGGAAAGACATCCCAAAATTCGTACGTGAGAATAAGAGGGTTTAGTATTGAAAAGAACTTCGTATGGAGTTTTATTGTCAAGTAATGGTGTGGGGGTTCTATTTATAATGTATACAGAGGTCATGATACAATCATTCCAGAATTCTAGAGGAAAAGAGGCTTGAAACCGAAGAGCTCTAGCCACATTAAGTAGATGTTGGTGTTTTCTTTCCACTACACTATTTTGCTGGGGTATTTCTACACAACTTCTTTGATGTGTTATGCCTTTAGTGTTAAAGAAATCCTTTATTTGGAATTCTGCCCCGTTATCACTCCTAAGAAACTTGATTTTAACTTTGAATTGAGTTTCAATCATGTTGTAGAAAGACTCTATGCATTTTTTTGTCTTAAGTAAATAACCCAACTTATACCTAGAGAAATCATCCACAATGGTGAGAAAATAGTTGGTGACACCATAAGCAGTAGTAGAGTATGGGCCCCATAAATCGCAATGTGTCATTTCAAGTATGTGATAAGACTTTTGTTGGCTTACAGAAAAATGAACTCTATGTTGTTTAGCTAAAGGACATATGCAACAANTGTCCTTTAGCTAAACAACATAGATAAATGGCCTAAGTGACAATGCTAAAGGTTTGAAACATTACTACTATTAATAACAGATGAAGAACTAATGGAGTTTTGTTGAGTAAATTGAGGGAAGGCTTTGACAAAAGCTGAATAAGGGACATCTTTTGTTAGCAGGTGATAAAGGCCATTGTGTAATTTACCCATCCCAATCGTAGTCCAAGTGGAAAGGTCCTAAATAAAACAAATATTGGACGGAAAAACAAGGAAACATGTGAGTAATTATATCAACTTTCTAGTAGAGATAAAATTAAAGGAAAATGAAGGAACACACAAGACATTGGTCAAAACAATAATGTTTGTAATCTTGACAGTACCGAGGTGAATAACTGGAACGAGATTCCTATTTGGTAATTTCACAGAATAAGAGACTTCGGTAGTGATAATACTAAAAAAGGAAAAGCAACAAATCATGTGGTATGTAGCTCCCGAGTCTATCCAAGGAATATTCGTTGGATAAGGTGATCTATATGTGATAGTGGATATACTAGAGATAGTCGACGCTTTAGGATCAGTGGCAGATGGCTTGGAAAGAGTCTGAGCATGATTAACTAAAGGAGAAGCAATTATGAAGTCCTTGTTCTGTAGCAGTGCCATTAGCTACTGATATTGGCCCTTTGTTAACTCCACTATGTTCTCCATTTCCTTCTCTTGGTTAGAAGTAACACAAAGACTCGAACTATTGGTCGAAGAACCAACACCTTTGGCCTTGTACAGTTTATTCCCTGGAGGGCACCCAAGAAGTTGATAGCATTTGTTAACCATGTGGCCAATAATATTACAATGAGTGCAAATGGGTGGCTCAGCATTGTCGGCTTTAAAAAAAATTCTCTGGAGGAAGCCTTTGAATCTTGCAGTGGGAACAATAAGGTTTCTCTCTCTTCTAATTAGAAATGGATTTAAAATTTTTTGGTTTATAGGTTTGGTAGCTAAAGCCATAAGATCAGGTGCAAGAGCATGAGAGGTCATTGATTCTAGTGTTCCTATTGTTGAATGAGGGAAAAAACTTCGTTAATAGGGAGAAGGGGGTCGGTGAGCATGATTTGGTCTCTAACATTTGAATACTTTTCATTCAATCCCATTAGAAATTGCATAACACAATCCCTTTGGTATCGATCTAGAAGTGTTTTCAGTTTACCACATTCACAAGATGAGATATGATCATAAATAGATAATTCATCCTATATTGTTTTCAATTTCCTGTAATAAATACTCATCGAATCATTTTCCTGCAACAGGCCGACAAGTGCTTTCTTGAGCTAGGATACCTGAGGTTCGTTTCGTTGGGAAAAACAATCCCTCAACTACAACCAGATTTCTCGAGCATCATCTACAAACACAACACTGGATTTGATAGTAGTACTTATGGAGTTTTGAATCCGGGAAATGATCATATCGTTACATCCCTCCCAGACGTCAAACAGAAGGTCATTTGGATCAGTCTGCTTCTCAACACTCCCATTAATAAAACCCAATTTATTTTTTGCTCTAAGTACTCGACGCATTGCACGTGACTAGGTTGTATAATAGTCTGTGGTGAGTAGGTCAGTGACGAAAGTCACTGCAGGATTGTCTCCATTCTCCAATTGGTAAGGATTGGTAGGGTCAGTGAAACTGAGGAAACAAGAAGAAATTTCTTGGTTAATCTCAGTGTTTCGGTCTGGGTTTTAGAGTTATGGGAATGGGAATTAGTTCCATGGGTTTTAGCATCAGGTGGTTGGGAACCCATGGAAATAGAGCTTTATTACTCTGATAACATGTAAGAATTTCAAAAGAAATGTGAATAAGAAGAAGTGTGTGAATCAGGCCATGGAGAGAAGAAACCTTTTCTTCACTAAATTGAATTCTCAGAAAAGTTATACATCATTTTTTAATTACAAAGAGAAAATGATTATATATATACAAAAAAAGGAATCACTAGAATTTTCCCTATCCATTAACTCAAAATAATAGAAACAATTTACAGCTCAGTACAATAAAAATTCTCTAACAAGTTGATGCATCTAGAATCTTCCTGCTTCAGCAACTTGCATGAGTATCAGCATTAACATATTCCAATATGGGCCCCAATTACTGCTAGAGAGAGTGACAGGACTTACCGGTTAGTGGTTAGATCTGGCGAGAAGAAGAATGGTCGCGCCGCTTCAAATCTTCAAAGACAATAGAAAATAGAGTTGGTCGGTTTGAAAGGGTTGGAAGTAAACTGACCCGACCCATAAGAATTTTAAAATTGTTTCACCCAACCCAACCCAAAATAATTTTAAAACCAAACCGACCCGACCCAATACGGGTCGGGTCGGGTCGATTTAGCGGGCTACGATTTCTTGGCCCAGTCCTAGTTAACAGATAGACACTTAAGCATTTTTTTACCGCCTTTAAGAGTTTGTCGTTAACTAAATGTCTGGTTTAGAAGTCATATTTAGCTAATTTTGTAAAAGTTTATATTAAAATGTAGATATGAATTTGACACTCTTTACATTTCATTACTTTCTTTTAGTTTCTAATAAATGAACTTGGTCAATATACATGAAAATAGATTGGAAGTAAAAGATAAGGTTTTACTGCACTTGGAATGAGGCGACTAATTGGCATCAAACCCTTTTGAGGAAGGATATCCCTTAGAATAAAAATAAAGTAAGTGTTGAAGTGGACCATAATGTAAATGATTTTGGGACATCATGGAGAAAGCTCGAGAGGATGGTGTAATTATTTAGGAAATCGTTACTACAAATCAAGATCCTATTGTTACACAGACACTTTGTAAAATAGTTCAAGACAATGACGAGAAAATTCCAATTACAAAACAGTATAGAATTCCTTTATCAACATGTGGACGAGTTAGGTAGGAACTCACAAGCTAGGCCCATTTCATGATCTTATCTTACTTCACGTATGATTTCAATGACAAAAATTTGTAGGATAACCAATTGTTTGACATCAAGAGAGATTTTTAGAAAGATACACATGTGATTTCTTTGAAACACAACTTTGAAATCAAATAGGATAGCCTGTACAATTGTTTGTGTAGATGATAGTTGCAAGTGACATTTGTGAGTAAGCAAGTTTGAGACAACTAATTTCTTTGAATTCGCCATTATGCGCACAAACATATTTTTCTACGAGTATTCGTTCCAATAATCACAAACAAATAAGATCATGGATTATGGGAAGGACATATAATGCACAAATTTCAAGACCACAATAGAATTTACAGACATCCAAACATCATTCATGACATCTGTCAAGAGTTCGAGATGGTTGTAAGCTATTAGAATGCCTAAAGAATAAATAATGCGTATTGTGTAATACCCCGAACTTCACATCACATTTCACCAATATGATTCATGCATTTCATGCTTAATAATGTCATTTGCATTAAATTTCTTGATTGCTTTCTTTTAAATGATACATTCGATAGTCGAGGTGCTAAGATTTTTTATATGGTGTTAGTCTTCAGC
>CAIGRL010222406.1:0-15323 GCA_903798325.1 Fraxinus xanthoxyloides
GGTGGGAGGACCCGGGGGGGGGGGTGTCATAACACAAAAAGTTATTTCAATATCTGACTCTTTTGGACAAACAATTTCTGAGTTTATGGACTGATCATGAACCAATCTGAGAAAAAAGAACAGAGAAAATGCTGTCTAGCACTTTGTTAACAGATTTGAGAAAAGTAGTGGTCCTGCATCATTATTTTCTTGTCGGTTGGTGGACTACATCGTGCAAATTACTGAAGATAAAGATGCACATCATCTACATAGAAATGCATAATTCTCTTGATGCCTAAACAATCTTTTGAATTCCTAGGTATGATCAATCCCTACAATCTCTAAAATGTGCTTTCTGATCATGCAATATGTAGCATGAAACAGGGGTGTCAAATGCGCTCTAAAATGATGCCCTGGCACTTCATGTTTAGGTGATTAGAGAACTGGAATATCACCCAGAAAAGTAAGATCAACTCTCTTCCCTTCAGGCATTCTTCAGCTATATTAATCTGTTTCAACCAATTATTTTTTCTACATATTTAAATTTTAGTTCTTAATCAGCATGTCTGAAGAATATATTGTTTTAACTTTTAAATTCCAATAGAAATAGAAAGGCAGACACAATCATTTAACATTTAAAATAACATGTATTCTTCACACAGAAGGTCATCACTAGGATTCATGAGCAAACTACAAACATCTTTTTACGTAGCATGAAAGTCCAACAAACAAGTGCACAAATACACACACATCCACAACTTCTATAACTAAAGAATTATCAGACACATCAGAATGCCAACAATATTACCCTTCTCTGCAGAACTTTAAAACATTATGTATATTCACTTTTTAAGATGAGGGAAACAAGCGACTAGATCGGCTTTGGGGTGCTTTGCTTCGACATGTTCCTTGCACTTCACCTCCGACGTGGTGCACATAAATGTCTGCATACACACCTTGCACTGCATCGAGCGACGACTAAAGAATCAATNAATGTCTGCATACACACCTTGCACTGCATCGAGCGACGACTAAAGAATCAATCAAACCAAATAATTGACAAGTTACCAAAGTTTGTCATTCATTATGCATAATCCTTAGAGTGAGACAAATGGGCCCATCTTACAGAAAGAAATCTATTTAATTAAAATCAATTGTTTAAAGCATCATGAGAAATCAAAGCTGTATTTATACTAATGGCTGAAAGAAGTAATTTGCACTTGGCGGGAATGACATTAAAAAACTATGTTCATAGATTGCACAATACTACTAGTCTACTACAATGCACCATGAGCAAGAAACACGACCAAATATCAGAGAATACATTGGACCGGTTGACAAATTACATAAAGAACTATGTAGTACCAAAAGAATTTCGGAAAAAAAAAAAAAAAAGGATTTCAGCTGACAAATTCTGAAAATCTACAAGCTTTTAAAAATGAATGAGCAGCTGACAAAAAGATTTTGCAAGGATTTAGTTTATAGTGTTCAAGTATCATAAAGATGAGCAGGAGTTATTTGAAACACACTAACAAATGCCTCGAATATTTAGCAAAATGTTATGATAAACACAAACCATTTAAGAGATTGCTGCATTTGGAACCACAGCTTAGCAACCTACCAAGTCCTATCCCTTATAAATGAAAATCATTTTGTCTTTCAAATAATAGAACCAGCCTACGTGGAAATCATATATAAAATTCAAACTTAATCCAAATTAACATTCAAAATGAAACTAGCAAAACTTTTATTGATTTTAATATAAATATAAAATTATGTATTCTTAGGGTGGGTGGGTAAATTGGAGCTCCCACGAAAAGATAAAGAGAAGCTTTTACTAGAGATTTTCAGCTTTTGAAGAAAAATGAAATGGAAGATAAAGTCCCTAGAGCTTTATCACGTTTGACTTCTCCTTCATGGAAATCCTCTCCGCCAAAACTAGACAATTTTTACTCTGCATCCCATATATAAGTGACAATTTACCCAATTTCTTCAATTGTCAATTACTTCACCTAATCATCTTGCACTAACTATTCTAATCAAAGAAAAACATACGGTAATAGATTATTGAGAAAAGAAATAACATGAATGTACAGCTACAAGTTCTTTTCCACGTGTACGAGAGTGTTTCTACAGTTGCAAAGGAAGGGTACCTGAATATTCATAGCTTTTTTGTTGGTCTCGAGCTGGCTTCCTATGCAAATCGGAAAATTCAGAAAATTTAAAACAAAAATAACGCAAAAATTACACAAATTCACTCAAAAGTAAAGCTCATTTAGAAGGAAAAGAAAGGATTAACCTTTGGCAGCTTTCATTTTTTCCAAGTTCCTTTCACGAGCCATCTTGGCCTTTTGACCATTGCCTCCACCCATTTTTGCCTCTAGCCTTGTCTTCTGATGATCGGAAAATCTATAACTTTTAGAAACCCTAGCTGTACGCGGTGGCCGGCTCCGAAAAACAGTGCGGATGGATTGAGTACAAAACTGGGAATATATATATATCAGGACGTTCACTTCGCGCCGTTTGATCCATTATTCAACGTTATAACGAGGGAAATATTAATTTTTTTGGAGAATACATTTTATTTTTCAAAAAAATGTAAAACTTTTTGAATTTCAGCATAGTATTTTATTGAAAATGTGTTATTGATAATAAGAGGGAGAAAAATGAATTATAATTTAATAATAGCCAAACGGGGGCTTAATCGCATGGTTCTAAATGAGATAATGCGTGACTATATGTACAAGTATGGAGGACAAAAGAGTCCGTTCAAACCGATGCCTGTGAGGTCCCGTCCCAAATGTGACGAGAATTATCGACCTAACCAGGTAAACGGGGTGGGAAGGGGACCGAGTCATTATCTCGAAGCGAGTACGGAACGGGGATGGGAAACACAGTCTCAGCCCCGCTACCCGCTCCGTTTAAAGTTAATTTCAAAATTAAATTTTTTATTGAATAAAAACAATAAATTTATCATCTTTTTTAAAAAAAAACATAAGTTGTTTTTAACAAATTAATAAAAAAGTAATAATATTTACTAACTAAAGACAAAAAAAAAAATAAAAAATTGAGCGATAAATGGGGTAGGGGACTTGCCCCACGCCACCCCGATCCATCCCCGAATCCGTCCCATCCCGCTTTAATCGGAGTATATGGATGGGAAAATGTAACAAAAATACTCGACGGGATGGAGTGAGAATGACCATCTCGGCCCATACCCGCACATGCATAATATTCTAAATGAGTGACAACAAGACTTGAATATGATACCGTGTGTCTTTAAATTTTGTCTTCAAGGGTTTTTTGTGCGCACATCAAACTCGTTTTTAGTCAATTACTTGACATTTTCACAATATTCGTAAACGAGTAATAAAACTTGACCGTCTTATCTTTATCACCTTTGTTATCATGTTTATTTAAATATTGTTTTCGACATGCTCGTCGAAATCATTCTCTCATTCATAAACGAACATCAATGAAATTCAAACGTTGAATCTTTACCAACTCTAATATATATATATCAAACCTATGGAGAGAGTCACCTATTCTTTGGAATCTAGTGTGCTTAATTAATATTAATAATAATTATGACAGTACATACACAACATTCAAAAAGATTTACCCATTGTTGATTAGCTGTCTCTAATATACATTAGCTCTCCAAATCTTAATCCAAGCTTTTCAAGAACTAGGCATGATTAACTACAACGTGTATTACATAATGACAAAAAACTCCTTACCCAAATTTCAAAAATAACACAATTTACCCACAAAAATCTGAACTCTCCAAAGGGTACTTGTGTAAACTCACAAATCCTATACATACATGTTCTTGATTTGGTTGGGAAATACAGTCTTATCACATGGCATGAAAATAGTTTCATGTGCTCACATGCCTGGGACTCCTTCCATGTTATTTTGATCTCTGTAGTAAGAGTCAGAACAAGAACAGCTTATCTCCCTTTGACTAATCCATGTCTAATAATTCATCTTGCCAATAATCAAGACAGGATTCTTTAATAAAAATTGTTGGTTTTCAAGAAATTTTGTCATCTCAAATGCCTGAGAAAGAATACAATGTCAATTTAAATTGCCTAACTGTAGGTTTGATGTGTATCCCTACTAGATTATTACGAAAGACGCGCAGATCAGAAACATGTAGCGATTTTCGAACTTTCAATAGATCTAACAATGAATTGAATAGAGTAGAACATATAACGACTTTAGACCTTCTCGTAGAAATATAAAACTCCCTTTAGGCTTTAGCCGACCTCAAATGTATTGAAACTGAAGAAATTTACCGCGACATGCAACACTAATGAGGAACCAAAAGCTGTCTCTTATATCATAACTGTTGGTTCATTATGCAGCTCAAGAATTGCAGCAGTTTATTGATCACTTAATGGCAGTAGAGACAGATAGGGTGGCTAATAATAAATTTGACTTGTAAAACCAAGGCTACATCACTTTATTGTCGTGCACGTTTTTAGATTACACTTATTGTGGTCTATTAATTTTTATTTTTTTAAAAATGACTTAAAGTCAGTTATATGATTTTTTTTCTCTATTGTGTTACGTTGTATGTAATACAAATAGATAGTTCAAAATCAAAACAAATCGTGTTAGTTTTATTTATGGCTCTAAAAATTTTTAACTTGTTTTTATGAAGATCATGCTACTATTGTTAATGAAAGTTTATTTAGGTATCGAGTAAGGCACGTACAACCATTTTTAGTACAAAAATGTCACATCGTGAATACGAAAATTTCACAAATGAACATTCTACTTTAATGTTGATTTTCTGAAAGAAAGCATCCATTTGCAGAACAAGTTAAACGGGGTATGTTAAGGGTAAAGTAAGCCCCCCATGAATCCACAAATACAGTGAAATGGCATGACTGAAAGGGTTTTGTCTTTAACACGAAGGTGTCCATGTGCTGTTCCCATATTCTATAAACAACCTTTGTTCACTGTTTCAGCTTCACCAGACCACTTAATTTTTATATTCTCACCGTCCAGATATTTACCAAGAAAAACTTTTGATCAAAACTATAATGTAAGAATAGAGAATCTCCATTTTCCCCTCCCATTATAAAGCATAAAACCTCATGCAAATGTTTTAACACAAATAACTCATAACCCAAAACTTCACTTAATCTTCTGGCTTTTCTTCTCTTCTTTCCATTCTAAAATGGTTTCCCTGGAAACTGTTCAGGGTAGCTCTAAATGCATTGAATCAAATTCGAGTCCCCGGATTTCGTTCTCTGCTGATTTTCTTGATGAAAATAACTTCATTTCTATATGTCCAAATCCTCAGGCAGAGAAAAAAGAAAGAGAGAAAGCATTTAACGCGGAATTTGAGTTTCTTTCCGGGAATTTAACGAGCCAAAACATGATAACTGCAGATGAGCTTTTCTCCGAAGGCAAGTTGCTTCCTTTTTGGCAAATGCATCACTCTGAGAAACTCAAAGAGATTAGCCTCAAAACGGAGAATTCTGAAGAGGTAACAGATGGAAAAGAGATGAGCAACAAGGAAGAAAGCAGAATAAGTTGGTTTCTTGACGATGATCCCTCTCCTAGACCTCCTAAATGCACTGTTTTATGGAAGGAATTATTAAAGTTGAAAAAACAACGCGCTTCTACCTTGTCTCCATCTTCATCTTCCTCCTCATCCTCTTCCAGAGGCTCACTGGTCGATGTGCCTCCAGTCGATGAAAGTAAAGACCGGGTTGGACCTCGGGACAAGACTGTAAAGAGAATCAAGAAAGGGCTGGACAGAGCAAGATCGACCAGTATGCGTATAAGACCAATGATCAATGTGCCTATATGCACACAAGGAAAAAACAGTGCATTGCCTCCCCTTTTCTCCGCAAGGAAAGGAAGACTAGAAAGGTAAGAACAAGAAGCCGGTAGCTATTTGTTGGGTGTTTTTTTAGAAATGTTATGATCCCAACCCCCCCCCCCCCCCGGCGCTCTCTCTCTCTCTCTCTCTCTCTCTCTCTCTAATCAGAATTGATTTCATGATCTTTCTTTAGATAAATTGTTATTTCAAGTAAATTTTGTTATGATTTACAATATAGATGCTGACTTTACTTTTGTAAGAATGTTTCTGCAACTAATTTCCATTGATTCTAATAAGAATGCCTTGAAGGAGAAGGGGTCTACCAAAACTAAGAGGGACTGTTGTTAGTTGCTTTAGATTTTCCCACACTAAATCTAGTAATAAATTGAACGGAGTGGCAAAAAAGAGCCGACTACAGATTTTCTTTGAACAAGACTTCATTATTTGTTTTAGCTTTTCTAGGAAGAAATGAGGAAACATGATCCAGAGAATAAGGAACTTCTGATTCCAGCCAAACTCATCCAATACACAAAGGAATATATTCAAAATTATTTTAGGACAGTGTAGGATTAAATTCTTAGCCCTACTATCACTTATTATATTGTGGCATCACATAAAAACTGGGGAAATTTTGATTTATAAAAATTCCAAAGAAAATGGCGATAATTTTCAACGCCTGACGGTATAGAAAGTACCAAAATAATACGACAGTATGTACCATGTGTTCATGTTGGAGAAGTTTCTAAAAGATTGTATCCCTCATTGGAATGCACAGTTCGCTGTGGTAACTTAGAATGGTCCGAGGGAGTGAATTCCACGTTGAGAAAGACAACACGAACAAAATTTTAGAAGTACAAGAGTCCTACATAGGAAAAAACATAAGCCTATTGAGCATGGCAGGATGCGAGGACTTATGCCTCGCACAGCTCTCATGCACATGTGGTTTGAGTAGTGAGGTTGTAGAGGCGCTCTAGTGGCGCGACTGCTATAACAACCAGGCAATCCAACTATGGAAATTAAACTGGTTGACCCAAAAGCCAGATTCGAATTAAATTCAATCTTACAGCCACAATGAAGAGCTGTATCTCAATCAGTGAGAATATGAACATAAAGTATCAAGCTTCTTCAATCATTTGTGTTTGGTTGTCTTCATGAGTGCACATGAATACAATATCAAAGGTTAGATTAGATTCTGGGAGCGTATTAGCATTCTCAAGTTCCTCTTTCGATTTGGCAGGGGGCAAATAACATTGTCAACAAAAAGACACAGTAACATGTGTGTCCTGAAGCCGTATACAGGTTATGTGAAGTTTCCATAGTCAACATCATGACCAGGGCAAAAAGAAAATGAAAAATAAAAATAGCACATCTTGTAAATGAATCTGGTAATGATACGTATATTAAGTAATAAGACGTAATAAATACTTATTGAAAGGATTAAAGCATCCAATAAATAGGATTTTAGGCAGAAAATCTTATGTGACAATTACAAGATTAATCACTAGATATAGTAATACAACTAGTTAACTACACATAACAAAAATTTAATTGAAATATGAATCATGTATACAAAACACAGATACATGTAAGTTATACAGAGAAAAATTGTGACACTGAGACGATAATTCAAAAAATGACTTATAAATAACACGCTGATATACAATTTACACACATTTTCATTTGTCAGTCAAAGAATATATGTTGACAACAATAAACAAATGTTGGTTCTCAAAAGAAGCAGTACGAACGTGGTTAGAAGGACGGGCCAACGCCATAGTCTTACTTCCAGGATTTGGAGAATTTTGATAATGCTCAGAAGACTCTTGTGTGGTTGTTAGTAACTAGTTTTTACATGATGTTGTCACGACTGTGGCTTTATCAAAAAGGGATTCCCAGGAGTAACCCTATAAAGAAAATAACTTAAATTCATTCATCATCTAAATTAGCAACGAAACATCAGCGAACAGAAGATTACCTTAGGTCCAATCCGGGTTTTCCAGCAATGTCGCTTGGTACTTGGCCGGTCAGATTATTGTTATATACGAAACTGATAGCGATGACCACAAATGAATATGTTAATATTTTTATTGAATAGCAAACAATCTACATTCTTAAACACGGAATTGATTTCACGTCAGAGCCAATAGCCAGCAAACGAACAAGAATACTATATTCATATCTATACACGTTTCCAAATTTGTAAACTAAAACAAAATAAAGAAAACAGAAAATATCAGCTAATGCAACATTTCAATTATGAAAGATCATATACAAGTATTAACATAAAATACGATTGAACAAGAACGAGAATGAGAACGGAAGAAGAGACGAGAAAGAGTAGAAGAGGGAAAAGAATGGAGAGAACTTAAAGGAAGAAAATATCAATTTATTCAATATCAAAGTCTAACTATCCATATTCTGTTTATGCCGCAGCAGATCAAAATCTATTAAATAAAATGCTAATTACGTTTCTTAAGATAAGTATAAAGCAAACAATTTAAAAAATACTAGAAAATCGATTATAAAAAACCCACATTAAGTTTCCTAAAATAAGTATTCAATTTGGAAAGTAAATTAAATAATATCTTTAATAGGATTCCCATCAAGTATTCTGCAAGATTGGCTGAATGGGGTGCAGCTACTTCCACTTCACACATTTGTGGAATAAACGGCAGTTAACTTAGAATTTGGTTGAATTTTTATTCGTTCAGGTAGACCATTGCCCAATCAGGGACCTCATAATTCATATAATCAGGATTGATTCATTGATTAGACACTGAAAACTGTGGTTTTAGTACTATATCCCACGTGCAGGAAGAGGCATAAAAAGTTAAGGTTATGTATCTGGTATATTGGAGACCTAACAAAACATTCCACCAATTCCTATCAATCAAGACTGCTGCCAAGCAGCCTGGGATTAAACTTAAGTTTATGGTGAGAAAACCGCTGAGAAAGTATTATGGATTGCAAACATAATGCACATGATGGATGAATGGAACACAAGAGTTTTCCAAGTGCGATAATGGATATCTGTAAGAAACATAAATTTCAGCTACACAAAATACTGGCAATAAAACTTACAGCTCGTGCAAGTTTTTCAAGTTTCCCAGCAATGGGGGAATCTGTCCACCAAACCGGTTGTCTTCCAAATGCCTGAAGTGAAAGAAAATGTGTATTAGGGGAAGAAATTATGTTTGTAAATTGTCCAGAGTATACACAGATATTGCCAAAATAGTCAATATCTCGACACATTCAAGTCACTTTGTCATGCAAAAACATCTGTCTATTTACTGTCTTGTAAGAAATCATTCTCTATCCAATAAAGTAAACAAAGGTAACTGAAAAAAGTAAAAAAGGCTCACAAAATTTCCAATCCCTTTAATGAACTGAGGTCGGGTATAGTTCCTGACAGACTATTGTTCCCGAGCAAGCTGTCAATGACAAGAGATTATTAATGAAAGAATCATGTGTGTGTATATATATATGCAGATTAATATTTATGTACATGGTTGTCAATGCCGTCATCTTGGAAATATTTGGTGAGATCAATCCTGAAAGACCCATGCCCGTCAGGTTTCTGCAGTCATGAGGAAAAAATGAGAAGAATGTAATTTCACCTTCTTATGATGAAGAAAGTAGAAGTTCAGGTTGATATTATAATTTTAATGTATATTTGTATAACAAGTTCCAACTCACAAGGTTACTATACGAATTCGGGGTCCTTCTGAGCAAGTAACTCCAGTCCATGAGTATTGACGGGGTAAACACGGATCACCATTCCAATCAACCGGTGGGTTGTGGAAACTTTGTTTCAAGCTTTCTATAGCAACAACTGCAATTATGAAGAACGCAGATTTGTATTCTCATAATTAAATAAGTAACTAGTTCATGAAAAGAGAAGGAAAGAGACATTATAAGTACCAATTGAAGATAACTGAAGTGGTACCAATTTCAAATGAAGAGAAATATCACCATACAAGAGGTTGAATGCATGATAAAAAAATTATTTTTCCTTCATTATTAAGAGAACTGGTTTCAAAGAAGTGATTCAAGCAAGCCAAAGCCAACAACTTCATTTCAGAATCATGATACCAAAAAGCTGGCTATGCACTGGATTATTAGTTTTAGATCAAGAGAACTTATCTAAAGCCGGCTGTACAATCGAAAATGATATCATGCTATGTAATAGAATATTAGGAGCTGAACCATACCATCACGTGCGAGAGTTTTTCCTCCAACTGTCCACACTTGAAAAACCTCTCCTGCATTGATTAGAGGACCAATAGTTGATCCAATCGAAGGAGTTAACGTTAAATTTGTCAAACCAGAAAGAGGCCACTGGCTTGCAAAGACAACAACACCAGTTGGAGTCAGACTGAGGTTATTATAATAAGTTATCCCATTTATGGTTATGTCCATCATTCTTGAGCTCGTTGAAACACGATCATCTGCAAAATAAAGAGCGATGTAATACGTTGAGTTAGGGAGAGATGCTGGAGGCCACATCAACACGAGGGGTTCTGGCTGCTCTTTTGCCAATCGTGTCGTAAACACTCTCACCGGCGGTAGATTCCAGATACCGGAAACGGAAACATTTTCAGAACTCAACGAGGGAGAATTACTCTCGCCAAATGGCTCCCAATAGCGATCAAATTGGTCATCAGGATATCTGTTGATTTGGCATGCTTAGAGTTAGCCAATTGACAGAAAGAAATAAACAAATCTTGTGATGATAAAGAAAAAACATTCTTTTTAGTTTTTATAAGCAGTATGAAGGGGCATTATGTAAGATTCCACAATGTTTATATTTTCGAGTATGTCATTTCTAGAAACAAAACAACTCCTATCATTACCAAGAAGTGAGGCGAAATTTATCCTTGAGCCTAAGTATGAAAAGTGGCTAAAAGCTACAAATTTTAACCAAAACTTGAAGGGACAGACAATCCGAGAATTCCAAATTATGATATGAATCAATACACACACATTTAAGCAAAATTTAAACGGAAAGACAATCCAAGAATTCCTAATTTAACAAGTACTAATGTTCACTAAAAAGGATTTGCCCCAAAATTAATTTACTTGGAAAAAATTACCAAAACATTTCTACTTTCAAGTATTGAGAAAATATGCAAATTTCATAGAAGCAAGAAGTTCATAAATCAACAAAAATAATTACATTAAAAACTCACTTTATTACCGATCCACTGAACCCGAAACTGTGCCTTGCAACTAATCTCAAAGCATAAGTATCGAAGTCTGTGGAATTGTACAACTGATCCCACAAAAGCACGACCTCCAGAGAAGAAATAAAAGGATCTGAGTCTGTATACGTATTAGCAGCCAAACACACACTCAAATTCTTCCCAGTAGGCTTAAAAATTCCTTCATAATACGTAGGATTTCCATTCATATAATCCTCTGTTGTATTCACAACAGCCCATAATGTCCCATCAATTATCTGATCGAACACCGGTGGCCGTGGGTTGCTATCACCACCAATTCCACCATAGAAATATGTAGTCCTCACCATGTATTTCGTCGTACGATGTAGTACCACCTTTATTTCGTAGCAGAACTTCTTGAAAAGATTGTTTTTCAAGGGAAACGTGCGGACAGTGGCAAGAGTTTGGAGTAGATCCTTTGCCATAACGTTCTTCGGAGTCCCCGAGGATATGTATTCGGTGTCCGGCAGCCATTCTATGCCGTCGATCGTGGACTTTTCGGTGGCGCCACAATCAATACGTACATCTGAAAGAAAAATGGAATTGTATAAACAAGAAGTTCATAAAATTCAACAAATGTCAAAGTTTTACATCGGATGTTTTCATTTGAACCAAAACAAGAAAACAGAAAGAAATATATAGGAAAAAGGGAATTACGGAATTTACCTCTGGGGCGTTGACAATGGGAAGGGGAGAGGGCAGAGAATAAAGAAAGGATGAAGAGGAAGGCGGCGATCATGGCGGACGTTGTCAATTGAGAAGAGATAGAAACATGAGAGAGATAAGAGTGTGTGAAGGTGTAGAAGAAGGTTTGATGGAGTTGAATCCGTCAGTTGGAGTTGGAGGAGTTCGACAAGAAACGAATATTTTTTTATACAGAGAGAGATGAAGTTGGTGAAGAGGATTATATGGGGGCGAGGTGATTTTTAACGCGGGAAAGAACCAGGTCAGAATGGAAGATTGCCTTTGAGTGATTTAACGTGCAAGCCTTTATTTTTCTTAAGAATCGTATGGGAAATGTTATAAATGTATACAACCATAATCGTGAATCTCCCAAAATGTATCGAATTAATCACATGATTATGATATATAATATTTTTCTGGCCAAATTGTACCATTGATCCTCAACATAATGTGATGATCTACAAAAAGAAGCAAGTATTCAACTTTTGATCAAGGGAGAATGGGTTAGGGAGTCTAATCATTTGTTCAATTATAATACTCTTCCAATGTTTTTTGGTCAAATGACCTCCAACTATAAAATACAATAAACGAACAATATCAAATGTTATAAATACCCTCACCATTGGAAAATACCTCATCACCTTTATCAATTCAATTAATTCCCCAATACAAGTTTAGGTCCTCAAATCACAATTATCCGTTTTCTTATCTTCAACTATCATGCCTCATACTGTAAAATCCCGTTATTTATTATATTTTTCACCTATTTTTGTGTATCTTTTGAGTATTTGAACAAGAGCTTGATAAGCATTTTATCTCCATTGAAAAACCTCATTTACATTTAAACATAGAAGAGAGATACTTTTAGAAATTTCATGTTAATTGTACTTTTATTATTGAATATAGGATTTGATAGTATTTAGTTGGTGTTGTTTTCGTATTTAGTGTATTTTTTGTGTTGCTTGGGTCTATTGAATGATAATGACACTCTAATTGTTATTTGGAATGTAAAACGTCACTCCAGTACATTACTATCTCTTTATTTGTTGCAATTTATTTTTTCAATGACATGAACTTTAATAATGGTCTACTAATGTATATAACATAAAAATATTGACCATGTCACAAATAACGGTTGAAATGATATAGGTTTTATCCCTACAATTATAAAAGAGGAGAGTTGGTTTTCATTATTCAAACAAGTTACTATTCATAGGTGTCATCTCATAGGTAAGCACAACATCATTGCATTTTTTAACCATTTATTTTTCTTCTCACTCTTTCTCCATTTCTTCACGCAATGACCCTTACCTCTTTACTTCATTCCCCACACAATCATCCATATTGTAATTTATGGTCTGTTCTCTTTATCGTTTTCAAACCGTTAGTCAAACGCATTCTCTTTCCTATTTTCAAAAATGTATTTTTGAAAACAATCTATAAATTTACAAATTGTTTTTATTTATAATCAAACCAAAATTTTCAAAATGCGTTTTGGCTGTTTTTAAAACAATTTTTCAAAATGTCAAAAAGAATACATTTTCAACAATCTCAAAATGGACAATCAAAATACAAAACTGAAATACAAAGAAAACAATCCCTTAGTTTCTTTATCTGTTATTACAATTTTAGGAAAGGAAATTGATTTTATGTGGTGTGAATGGAAGAGAATTACATGCCGGTGAATAAGCCGGTTTCGGCATGTTATGAAGTTATAGAGTTTCGCGGCAATGAATTGACTCTGTCGAACTTGAACTTACCCTCTTTTATTGCTGTGAATTACGAAGATGTTACGTGTGGCTTGACAAATGCAACGCTGGACTTTTTGCAATTTTCTATTCTCAGTCCAAAATTGCCAATGTTCAGTCGCTTGACCAAGAACCTCCCCAGCCTGACTCCAAACCAGATCTGGGTATCTTTCATTTCATCTTCCTTAGACTACTTATTTTTAATAATCATTCATATATTTGTGTATATCTATGATTATTCTTCTATTTTTAGATTTTTTGGACTTAATGATTGATGGCAAGCTTACCAAAATTTTAACTTTATTGTGGGCATCATTTATTAGATTATTTCATTTTAATATTATTGTATAATGTGTGTAAGTGTGTATATGTATATTGTGTCTGTTTGTGTGGTTTGTTATTTTTTTTCCTGTTTTTAATGCTTAGGTATAAATGTGTATAAGTTTGTATGTGTACGTTGTACTGTCTTTGGGGTTTATTTGACGGAAAGGTATTGAAAAGGGCTACTCTTTGGAGGCTTATAGTTAATTAAATTGGCCGGATCTTGTGTAGGATGATTTGATTTTTTATTATATGCTTTTCGGAGTCTTAGGTTATATTTTATATTGAAGTTTTGATGTTTTCTTTTGATCATGTGTGTACACATGGCTTCATAGTTGGATACAGGACTGTATGAGGAGAATAAAAGGGATCCTTGTAGCGGTGAAGGAAGGAAGAACGAGTTTCTAATGGTAAGTTGTTGCGCCGTGGTTTTCAATTTGTTGCTTGTATTTGGGTTGTGTTCGTTAATTGATAAAAATGTCTCATTGATTAAGAAAAATCTTTAATGATTAAAATGTGTGCTATTCCATGAGAGGAACCAAAGTGCCGTAATACTCTTTTTGTCACCTATTGCAATGGAGCCCCATTTATCAATCTTTTATCTCGAAATTGCTTATGGTTCCTTTTGATCTTTTCACAAATTTATATTTGCGAGTTATGCACGTCACAATGATGCGTGTGTTGCATTGCTGTTAGTTATGAGACAAAACAAGGATGGCTTGCAATGTCAACTGATTAAGATATTTCATTAAAATTTGTTTGGCTTTAAGTTAAGTCGGAGCCATTAATGGAAGCTTTTGTATGAGTGCCGGGAGTCATTAGAAGCATTTTTCTTTAATATGTAGCTTACGGAATGTAGAGGGAAAGCTTCTATGAGTGTTTGGAGTTGTTGCGGTGCTTTTCTTTTAATATGGCACGTGCAACATAACATTTCAGTAATTGAATAGAAGGATCATGTCATGCATTATATTAATGTCATATAGTTGTATTTGCATTTTATTGTCTAGAATATGTTGTACCATAAATGGAATCATGAGTGTGGTGAATTCCAAAAATGTTTTCAACTAATGTCAATCAATATAGGTTGATTATTTTGTTTGAACAGAATGGTGCTATTTACTTCTATTCCCCGACCGATACTACTTTTGTAGCTATACACAATTTAATTTACAATACTCGAGAAGGATCATTCCAACAAGCGCTATCTCTTGGCAGGTAATTTAGTTAAGGATTATCCTCAAAAGAGAGTATGCATCTATAATGATGTATCATTTATATCAACAATCGTTGTAAATTTTGAGAAAGAATATTATGTTTTTGCTCTTATTTATTTTCTAAATTTTCTTTTAGTTTTCCACCAGAGTTGAGTGTATGACATAAACTATCAGGGCAATGGGTTCTTATATGCACAAGCAACCTTGGTAATTAATGTCAACTGTTAGGTTTGAGCCCTGATTTTTGCACTACTGGCAACATTTCTAAATTGTTTAAATTAAGAATATTTAATTTAGCAAATGCATTATGATT
>CAIGRL010222412.1:0-10203 GCA_903798325.1 Fraxinus xanthoxyloides
GATCCGTAGGCGGATCGTCAGTCACATGATTGTCAATGGAGATACTGCGCAAATAAATCCGAACTGTCTTACACCAATCTAAATAATTTGGATCAATCAACTTATGTTCTGTGATTTTGGACATCACGGGAATGACATCAGTCACAACCAACTTCTTGTGCTCGTCAGCCATAGAAAGAAGCCACAGAATCCAAACCAACACTTAGACAAATATCCAAGAAAAAATAAGTACCCACACAAAACAAAAGCCCAATAGGCCCATTAACCAACCTTACCCTGCACTACCAAAATAAAGAGAACAGGTCCAATTCACCAAGCCCAATATAACTCACACCCAAACTACCCAGGCCCAAGTTACTGGATCATTGCAGGGACCAAAAAAAAATGGAAACTGACCTTCAAATTCACGCTTTCAAATTCCCGGCTGGTGCACCACAGAAATTCAGGCCGAGAAAGAAATCACAGAGATGCCGACCGCCGATGTGAAGAAACCGAGACCCAACGTAGCGACGCTGGAAACGAAGAGAAACTCTGATAGAAGAGTTCTGACCGAGACCTAAATAAACGCGTCGGAAACGGAGAGGAGCCCCCGACGCGACACTGACCCACCGACACCGTCGAACGAACAATCGGCAACCACCACTCGTAATCGCACACCCTGGCGACGGTATGGACAACCTCAATTGGCCACCTTATGTGCGACAAGGACAGATGAGGGATCGATGGATAGAAGAGAAAAAAAAAAATTTCGGACAATGGCAGAGGTAAGTGCAAACCCTAGAAATTATGGCTCTGATACCATGTAGTGGAAAGGAGAATCCAATTCATCTTATTACGTAGGGAAAGATACATATATATATACAGGTTGATGAAAAATCTAAACAAGGAAAACCGAATCCCTAATTACGTCAATTTCTATAATTAAGTTATATCTATAATTAGGCTATATTATTAACACTAACACATTATTCGGGTAAAATGGAGTTTTTGAGTAGCGATTTTTTTGGAGAACGTGTGATTAAAAAGTAGGGAAAAGTTTTAGGTTTACATGCAGAATATTTTATTGTGTGATTGAAAATATGCATGTAGAAAAAGGAGTTTTAAAATAATGGTTGTCAAAGGGCTTAGTGTGCTTTTCATTAAACCATCTTTTTGTATTTTCCTTGTGTTCTTTTATTGTCGCCAACTCCCCATAAACATGGATATCAAAAATTGTTGAATCCTTTTATAAATGTGTTTCCATTATACATTATGCGTGACTCAGTATTGAAATATGCATTATAGGTGTCTTTGGAATTGAAATTACATTTACTTTGGTTATATTGCAGTGACTTTTCTGGAATAATTGTATTTTAATTTTCTTATCTTGCAGAATGACATCTTTTAGAAACAAATCGATCGATAAATGGCAGAGGAAGACACAAGTCACAACTGGTGCTGCTGCTATTAAAGGCAAATTGCATGCCTTTAATCAGGTTAAACTTTTGAGACCTGAGTTATATTCTTGTGCAGCAAAATGAACAGTAGTGCAATTCTGACTATTATTTTTCTTCAGAATATTAGCGACCAAGTGGCTGCTTACATGAGAGATCCAAGTAAGATGATCAATGGGATGCAGCAGAATAGATTGGCTGTTGCTGTATTTGGAAATGTAGGTTTGAATTTGATTTTGAAGTTGGTTTAGTGTGGACTGTGCAACTCCCTGATTTCATAAAATATGAATATCTTGTTTTTCATTAAATGATTTTTGCATATATTGAAGTTTTAGCACTTGTTTATGGGCAGGTTGCAGTATCTACCAATACAACTACGCAAGAGGTATCAAGTTATTTTTCCATCTCAAATTTATTTTCCACTGAAACAATAAATAGTATTTCTCCATATGTTAGCATCAGAAAGTGACCCATCCTTTTAGCTTATGGTATAAATTTCATCAGGACACAAATGCTAATGCAAGTGGTGATCCTGAACTTCTTGATGATTCCGAATTCTATCAACAATTACTAAAGGAGTTTTTCGAGACAATTGATCCAGCATCATCTGGTAAGATGTCATGGCATATAATATGTATCATACTGTGCTGAGAAAATGTGAAATGGTTTGTTTAGGGTGTGGCCCGTTTTTCAAACTTATTATTATCTTCCCTTTATATGTTAGGTGCTATTAATTAAGCTACTTTTGGGGGGGTGGCACAGTGACATTATTTACACATACCCAATCTTGTTTTTGTTATAAAACATGTCATGCTTATTTGAGGTTTTTTTTTTTTATTTGAAATTCATAGATGTTTATTCTGTATCCTTTTTCTCCTGGGAATTAGACATCCGTAATTTCAATATTGAGATTCTACCTTCTCCGCTATATCCATCACCCGATGTGCACCTCTAGCATGGTCTTTTTTGAAGGGTATATCACCAGAAAAAGGGGGATTGATCTAATTTCAAATTAGCTTACTTTTATGCAGCTCGATATATCTTTGTTACTCTGTATTTTAAATTCCACGTGTTGCCCATCTATCCCATCAACTTTAAATGGCTGTTGAATCTCTCCCAGACAGTAGCGCAAATTCATCTGGAACTTAAATCCCTTTCAAGGATAAGAAGATAACTCGTCAGCGTGAAACCATAAATGTAACGGCAAATTTTCCAACTATCGACATTCCCCAAGCTCCTTCCTTTTGCGAGATTATGTTTGGTTGGGTACTTTCTAAGTTAGTTATTTCGTCAAACATAATTTTCAAAGTTAATTTTAAGCAGAACTAAACATGGTCCGAGTCTTCTAAGTTTATGGTCCTATACAATTGTCCCTGGAGTTTTTATGGATATTTACAAGTGGGCACAGGCTGAATAGAAAGAATTGATGAGTCGATTACAACTTAACCTTTTCTGATCTTGATTGGTGACAGAGACAGCTTTTTATGCTATGAAAAGATTGCAAACAAAGAAACGAAAAATTGTCGACCGTCGTGCCTCAAAGAGTCGCAAGATCCGGTAAGTTGCCATCGAGTTCATTATGTAGTAGTTGATTCTTGAGACATCCCAAAACGCATTTTTACAATCATCTAAAATCCTTGGGTTTGACCATGCAGGTATGATGTTCATGAAAAAATTGTCAATTTTATGGCACCTCGGCCCATGAATCTTTCTTATGACGCATCTATGATATTTCAAAATTTGTTTGGCCTCAGAACCCAGAAATCTGCTTCAGCGGTATAGCTGACTTTCTATGCTGCAAAACCATGTGAGAATTCTTTAAATCTAAATTTCATTTTTGGTTCACTTGTGTAACAAAAGATTAAGCTTCTATTTGCCTAACGGAATATAGTTTCGAATGTTTGACAGTTAAATGTCGAATTTCATACCCACTGCCCTTTCCTTTTTCTAAGCAGAAAAGTCAAAAAGATTTTATAATTTCCAGCCTTTTATTATTCCCAGATTTTACTTTTAATTGTCGTGTTTTTTGGTATCCATTTTCTTGGAAAATCATTCGCATTTTTTCTGATTTGATGACGATTTATTTCCTTGGTTGACCAGTTTGTAGTCCAATTGTAACGGATTTTCCACGACTTTTATTCGCCACGTGAATCAAGAAAAACTAATTACATGAATTTATTTTCTTCTGGAGCAGAATATGAAACGTCGAATAAGCAGCAAACGAATTTTTACCGAATCCATTTTCAAAATATAACTGCACAAATCAAGTCGTCATTTTCTTCAAAGATGGTGACAGAGATCAAAATCTAGCTCAAGTTATAAGACAAAATCTTGATATATCTGTGACTTGTTTTAAATCTTGCTAAAAGGGTTGGTCAAATTCAAATAAATAAAAATAAAATAATGGTAGCAAACGGAACATACCAACCTTACCTCTAGAGTAACAAAAGATGAGTACCGTATATTAAAAAAAAGAAAAAAAAGATATAATAGGGATTTTGCAAGTTACTTTGTTCCAAATATTTTAGGAAAATTTATAAAGAATTTCGCGTAATTATTCATGTGATATTTTGATGGAATGAGAACATTTGCCAATCGTTTGATCAAATAAATTTCTACTGTTCATTCGAGGAAGATTGTAGTATAAATAGAGGGAAGAGAGAATTATTTATTACAAGACAAAGGGCTTAATATTTTTTTCGGCTTTCCTTAGCCCCTATTTGGACTCCATTAAAATGAGTTCGTTGATGAAAAATGTGTTTTAAAATAGTGATTTTTTGGTATTTTTTTTAAAGGGTAATTAGTATACCCTAACTTTTATTGTTATTTTGAAAAATGTTCTTACCTTTCATTTTAACCTGTATTTTCACATTTCATTACGCAAAAGGTCATTTTTATGCATTTTCTCAATTAAAGATTTTGAAATGACGAATATACCCATCTTTAAATAAAATAAAACAAAAAAGAAAAAAAAAAATACTAAATGTAACTACAGTCTCGAAATTTTTTAAATTATTAAAAGGATAATTAGTATATAATGTCCATATCTTTCACCGTTATTGCAAAAAAGTTTATTACTTCCATTTTTATTTTCTTGGCATTTTCACCCTTAATTACATATTTGATTGCGCAAGCCACTATTTCTATCCATTTTCATCTAATTCCTCAATAAAAAGCTGTGAAATAACGAATATAACCTTATATTTAAATTTACTGTAGCGTAGGTTTCGATTTACAGTGGAAGGAGATACATGATACTCGCCAATGAGCCATTTGTTTTACTATTTAGAATATATATATACCCCCACCAAAAAAATTTCAGAAATTAAAATATGAAAATCACACATAGTCACAATCGATCACAATTAACACAGAATTGGTCACAACCAGTCACAATAAGCACAAATTTACGAGCAACTCCATCAAGAAAATCAGGAAGACCAAGTTCGATTAAATATAAACAAAATATGGTAGCATACAATTACAGATTATGCTATGAAGTATTGCAACAACTCAACACATTGAAGCCGAAGTATTATAACTACAATTACAAACGAAGTATTGCGATAATTCAAAACCATTCAAGCAAAAGAAGAGACGGAAATTGTTTACAAATTTCTGAATACAATTGATTCATCATTTCTTCCGTCACACACAAATCACCCATGGCATCATCACAACGGCGTTTCATGTCTCGATCTATTCCTATTTGTGCCATGTTATTCAGAACACTAATGACAATGCCAACCCCAACAATGGATATCAAGAACAGAAGCCAGAAGTCTGCTTTGATCAAAACTTCAGTGATCTTGAAATCGTCTCCTCTTCTAGGTCTCCTATTTTTTCCTCCTACCACTTCATCTTCTTCCATCGACTACACCTACCTCTAATAGTTGCCTGCCACCACAAGCTCTGTGACCTGCACTTTATTCATCTACGTCGTCGATTGATCCACAACAACAAAAAACACTATCATCTCCGTCTCTCATGACAAGCATCAACTCTTCATCTGACCTATTATTATCGTGCATCTGAGTAAATTCCTAGCTTAAGACCCTTGCCGTGGACATAGTCAGTGAGAGCTTTAATGCCAGATGGGAATGTGGATTTCTTAGGCACTAGATTTCCCTTGTCGTCACGAGAACTTTCACCCCAGCAATCATCAATGTCGACATATATGTATCCAAGCTTAGAAAGATCAGTTGAAACCAGAAAACTACCACTGCAACATCGTGACGCTGCGTTAGTACCAGAACCATGCCGTTACCGCCCACACCACCAACAAAACCGTCATCGCCTCCGCAACATCCACCACACCAAAACAAAAACCCAGTGCCTGCGCCACCACAACAACCAAAACGCAGCTGCGTCGAAGAGAGATAAGAGAAAGAAGGCAGATCGAAAACACAAACCCTAATTACTCGACAGCTTCGCCGTTCTCAACCACCAATATCGCGATTTTGGGATCAATTTCACCAACAATCTCCTTCATCCAGCTGTAGTCGATTTAAATTCGAGCTAGGGCGACACTCTAAGCACCGCGTTGTGGCGCCGCTGCGCCGGAGATTCTCTTCCAGGAGGCGGCGCTACTACTAAGAGAGAAGGCCGATTAGTGAGAAGGGAGGAGGAGGAGTCGGTTTAGAGAGAGAGATGAGTGAGAGACAGGGAATTCGAAACAAATTAGGTTTTAATTATTAATTTAATTAACACCTGATTTTTGATTAAATAAATTTTGGATCTGATTTTTGAATTTTAAAAACTTAAGTGCCCGATTTTGGGTAATTTTCTCAAAAATGAAGTCCGCTCTAGTTTTGGGCATGAGGCGCGAGCTCATTTGCCTCACCTCAGGGCCGGCCATGAGTAGAGTCCAAATCGTGGATTAGTATTACCAACAGTCTCAAAATTCCTGATTATTAAAACTGTTTGCATTGTTTTATTTATTTTCTAATTTATCATTACTCCAACGCATGATCATTATTATTTCTCAAGTGATTTTGTTGGCGATTTTTCTCTTACTTACAATAAAAGGCTAAGGAAATGGATGGTAAAATAACCCATCCCATCCAACCGCGCATTCCCCCCGCCTAATCGAGACGTGAACAGGAAATATGGTCCTGCTTCGAATTTTCGAATTCATCCCAAATATTTTTATTTTTTATTTTAAATTTAAATCATCTGTAAAAAGAATAAAAAAATTATATTATAAAAAGTTAGTTAATGAATCTAGCCAAAAAATGGAGATTTTAATTCCCATATTGTCCCACTTCCCTAAAATTCTTCGATGGATTTGGACATGTAGGGCTGCCCTAGTCCCATCCCAGCCCTCACTATCCCTAAATGAGGAACGACCAACAATCTACTTACATTGTGAACTGGTTGCTGTATTACGACTTCATTTGTGTTCAATAAAGTGGAGATAGTTATTTGACGATTTATTTAAAAAAAGGTGCGAGGTGTGATAAAACGGTAACATCAAGTCTCAAGCCTAGACATAATAAAGTTTCCTAATTTTAATATTATTTCTTCAATTAATTTTTTTAATTAAACTTTAAAAATAAAAAGGGTGAAAAAAATGAAAATGTAAATACAAACCTTTTACTCACGCCTTAATCGTTTTCATTCCCACTATACCTTCTTGAAGGAAAAGTCAAAAAGTTTTACAATTCCAAGGTTTTTTACTTGGCCGAGACTTTTCTTTTACTAGTCAATACTGTCAATTTTTTTTACTTTGTATCCCTATTTCTTGGGAAAATCCATCGTTACTTTTCAAATTTGATGGAGAATTTTCTTATTCTTGGTTGACCAGTTTGAAGTCTAAAGTTGCTATTCAAATTGTAAAGGCTTTTTCCACGACTTTTGTGGGCTGGTGATTAATCTAGAAAACTATTAATTTTCTTTGCAGGCAGAATATTATTGAAATTTGAATAGACATCAAAAAAATAAAATAAATAAATAAATAAATTTATCTATTCAAATTCATGCATCGACCAAGTGTCACTCAGTAAATTCATGGATCTCCTGTGAATAAACTCTCTAAATTCATGCATCGACCAAGTGTCACTCACTTGATTCTAGCAAAACGAATACTTCGTTATCTTAAGAATAATATCAACCAAAGTATTCATCGTTCCACTATTCAGTAATTTACATTCCAAACTTATTCCATGTCGATTGGGTTGGAAATTGTTGGAGAAAAATTAGTTGAAGATATTTTTCAATAACTGTAATTAAAATGCAGAAAGTAAAAAAACTTATCAACTGATCGCATTCGCGACTCCTAATAGTACAATGTTCTAAAGTGAAATTGTTCGTCGTAAACTTTTGCGATCTTTTCGGAATTACCTTAACGCAAATCCAGTTTTGCATGAAGAACATTTCCATTAATTATCATTTTGTATGGCAGAAAGTTGAAAATGGTTCTCATTCAATTTTGTACATTAGCACTACTAATCAGTAAGACGATGTACTCACAAAAGCACCACTACGTTCTTGTTTTGAACTTCCACGTACCAAGATTGGTGTTTCAAATGGAGACTCCATCTCCACATATTGTAGAGTTTCATATCCCTTATAGATTTTGGTTAGTATTCATCTTTGAACTCTATTTTGTATTTATAAATAGTGATGAAGTTTAATAGGATTTGTATCATTGGTGTTACGTTTTAGTGGATTTTGTAATTGGTAAATTCTATGAACAAAATGACTTAAATTGATAGATGGTAAAAGTTCAAGGAGTAATGTGCAATTTATTTAAAAGCTAGTTAAATAAGTTTAGGGTTTCGAGTTTGGAATAAGGAGGAAAAAGACGTGGATTTTCGATGGATTGTCGTCAAGGGTTGGCTTGAGTTAAAAAGGTAGAAATATCGTCGTTAGACCGTCGCCCCTCCTACGCTCGAGCGACACACTATCGCTCGACTGTCGCGGCTCCTCGCTCGAGCGACATGTTTATACGAGAAGTTTTTATTTAGCGTTTTAAAGGTTTTTTCTCCAGCACATTTTTTTTTCTACCATACCTGTAAATATCAAACAACCTCAGAACGAGATTTTTCAAGGTTGAACAATAAGCAAACGCTGTGTTGTCAATATTTTTTCATCTTAGCTTTCAACCTTCTTGTTTATTTGAGATTCGTTCTTGGTAGTAAGAAAAATATCAGATCCAAATCCAAATCCAAATACCAAAAATCACACTTCCTATATATTTGTCAGAGGTGTTGACGATTAAGGAAGGCGTCTGAGTTCTATTATGTGAAGAACGGATTGTTCTTCTTGATCCACATGAGATAGACGATTCTCCCAAGTTAGAGGTTGTTGCAGGATAGCAGGGTTCCAGGAAAGCGTTGGTTATTGCAACTTAAAATGGTGCAGGAGAACACAAAATTCAGGAGAGCTGTCAGAATTGCAGCCAGAGATCAAATAGCACGTGTCGTCGTCTAGTCTGATAGATTGTAAGTATATAATCGTTTATAGTGGATTAACTTACAAAGTGCCCGAAGTTTTCCCATTTGGGTTTCTCCGTGATCATACCATTGTTTATTTACTACTTCATATATATTGAATGTATGATTTGCGGTATTTAAACTTAAGGTTAAATTGATGTGCATGATTAATTATCTAGAGATAATTAATTGTGACTTGTTGATATTAGTTAATATATCTTTAATTTCGCATATTACACCTATTCACCTCCTTCTAGATGGTGTTAGGGTCGAACTTGCGTTTCTTACTTGGCATACAATTAAGCTGCAATGTTACTTAGTTTAATATTAAAAAAATTTATCCATGGAGTAAAGTCATAACATCTTGGGGAATGTATCTTGAAAATATTCACATTGTACAGGTTAGGGAATGAATCTTGAAAATATTCTCATTATCTCTACAATTTTGAAATTATGCGCCTCCGTTCAGGGGAAAAAAACCAATGGTTTAATTAATAAATAGATAAAAATAGGTCGTAAATAAGTGAATAGTAATTAGATCCATAGAAATATGTTGTTAAAAAATGAAGTTTGATCATTTATAAATTAGTCAAACCGAAGCTGCATCTTCATCTTTTTATTTTTATTTTCAAATAAACCTATATATAAAAATTTACATGTTATATCGATGTAATTAAGTAAATCAAGATTGATTTAGATTTTACTATTTATCGTATAATACTTCAGTTTTAATTATTGATAAAGTAGAGAATGTCCATTTTAATGAAAATTTTCAAATTCTACTTGTGCGAGAATAACATTTTCGTGACAACCATTTCATAATAAGTATACAACCGGACCTCGTGAATGATTTTTGTTCAACTTTTTGGTAAAATAATTTCAAGCAGTGTTCTATATATATATATATTTGTGTGAAACTCGACATTGTCATTTAATCATAATTTATACTTTTTTACTTTTTTTTTTCTAGTCTAGTTTTCTAGATCGCCATAACGTCTTGCTTCCATAATTTGACTGAAAATTTCCATTTATTGACTTCCAACCATATTTGACCAGGTCCAACTTACCTTCTTATTAATCCTGTATATTTTTCTCTTGTTGGTGATATATTCTAGAATTGATATTAATTATTCAAATAAACTACGTTTTTTTCTTGCTTAAAAATCTTAGTAGAAAAATATACTTTGTTGACTCCTTGCTTTGGCACCTCTGACTTTTCTGAATTTTAGCTAGGTTATACCACTGTTTCTAACATGGCTGCATTACAAGATATATCAATATGCAAAGTCGATATCAAGGGAAATTCGTGTACATACTAATACTTAGTGTTTGTT
>CAIGRL010222428.1:0-18023 GCA_903798325.1 Fraxinus xanthoxyloides
GTGTCTAGCTAATTTAAAGTAATTTCCTCATAAAATTCTTATACAAAAAAGAAGTAAAAACAGAAATCCTAATAAACGGACGGTAATTAGCTTGTAGCTAAATCAACAAGGAATCATTCTCTCTTGTAATACACAATACAAGGATTCTTTTAAATAATGTATTTTGGAATAATATTTGGATATAGAATGCATGATTAAAAAATTAAAAATAAAAAGTTTTGAATTTACGTATTATATTATTTTATTGAAAAATGTGCTGTTAAAAATAATATAGAGAAAAATATATTTTGAAAATAATGAGTATCAAACAAAGCTATAAACCAACAAGCTTAGCTGGTGTATTCACTATTCACTCCTATCTTTCGAGCTATTTTTCTTTTATTATAGACGTAATTATTTATTTTGACTGTCGATGTTTGTGGTGTGTCCTGTTTGGCCACCATTAAAATTATAATTCATTTTTCTCTATTTTCTTAATAAATATGCATTCTTCAATAAAATATTATTACACTTAAACCCAAAAAAGAAAAAAAAATAATTTGTTTTTAACCACATTCTTAAAAAAAAAAAATTATATAATGGGAGTCAAATAGTAAGAAAATGTTATGTTCCAAGTCAAACAATTAGCAAAATTTCTATCTGATTTTAATTCTAATTTGAAGAATTGAAAAACAATTATAAATGTTTAAAAATGAATCGCTTCAAAATAAAAAGTTAAAAATGAAAAAGGTTTATTATTCAAATAAACACTATAAAATACGGAGCCTCAGAGACTTCCCTGTCAATTGATCCCGCCTCTCTTCTTCTTAGGAGCGAAGGTTTTGAATCAACACCGAGATAAATTCATTTCGACGATTGTGCTCCGACGAGACTTCCAATCCATCAAATTCCGGCGTGTTTCTGTAGGTTTCGGTCGATTTCTAGTTTTAAGAGTAGACGCGTTGCGCAAATTGTTACTTTGAATGGAAAAAGATTTACTAACCGTAAAATCAAAGTTCAGGAGTTATCCATAAAATGAAGAAGCTCATTAGAGAGCGGCATGAAGCGATAACTAACTACGCAGACGAACGTGTGATGAATAATTGTAGGAAGTAATTTCTTTACCTTTGTTTGGATTGGATGAATCAAAGCATTAAATAAATTATCTATTCGCGATGCCTTGATTTGATTTTATACTCTCTTGAATGGCTATGTAAATCACTGCTCTAACTAGTTCTGTATAGCGTAGAAGCGTCTATTTTCTCTCAGATTGCCTATCTCCTGGTGTTGAGACTCAATTCTATTTGAATTTTATGGAAGTCATTTGTATTATTCCACAAGTTCTTTTGTGACGGTTTGCCTGCAGATTCTGTAAGCTTTTCAATAGATGCATTGATCTTTCTTCTGCTGGAATGTGGATGGAGCTGGATAATTCGATCTGATTCTATACAAGATGCTTCTGAGGTACTTGTCTATTCATATTTATCCGTCACCATTAACATTCTTGTCAACAAACTATGGCGAGGCTCTTGTGTTACTTGGGGTTTAGCTAAGATGACATGCTTTCATCGTCAGAACTTCTATCATGTTGTCTATTATATCTATTGAGCACTGGAAGTGATGCAGTTACAGGAATTCTGAATGATCTCGCAGCACCTATTGTTGTTCTCTCCTGCATCGTCCCAACATCTTTGCAGACGCTATCCAACGTGGAGAGAAAATCTCTCACAATCACGAAAATCCTGAAAGGATGGGCCTCCTCTCTTACAGCATCTCCGTGGAAATACTCTGTCAGCTCTTTCACCAATGATAAGGTTGCCGTCTCTTCAGCCTTAACCCCATTGATTTCCTTTTGAGCATAGTCAAGAAACATTTGCATTGAGTTGAAAAATTTTCCTTGTGAAATTTGTTTCTCATGCAGCAAAACCAATCTGACTTTCTCAAGTCCTATTTCAAGCTTGGAGACATAACTACTCAACAAATCTGAGTCCATACCTGCTGCCCTTCTGACATTGCCAAGCTCTTTGCTTAACCCTGCTACAACTTGCAACCCTTGCCTTTTAAAATCCTCCTCTTTAAAGCTGAAGTTTGTTTTATCTGGCATACTTTGATTAGTTGGGTCAGAATCTGCTCCTTCCGATCTGAGAATCTCTTGGACTACAAAGTGTAGTAAAGTTGTCTTACCATCCGTTCCTTTTATGTCTACTAATTTCAACAAAGTATCAAGTTTAAAAGCTCTGGCACCACCACGGTTGGTACCGACATTCATTCGGTTTCCTGTCCTGAGAACAGCTTCAAGGAGTTTAAGGAATAGGCGACTGTTTTTCAGTTCTTCACTTGCTTCCTGCATGGTGTAATGAGTTAAATGCAAGAAAATTCATGCAATTAATAGGCACTGATATTTCCAGTTGCACTTGAATAACATTTGGTTAGGCGATTACTATACAAGCATGCACTTAAACTATTTCTTTAACAAGCCTTATCATTTCAATAACCAAGCTAAATGGAATAATTGATAGTACCTCGATGGTTAGGAAGGACTTTCTCAAGTATTTTACTTCTGTATCGAAGTTTGCTCTGTATAGCATGGCCTCCACTCGTTTAAAGGCAAATGGAATATCAAGAACTGCCTTGAGGAATCGCTCTGCTGTCCCTAATTTAGAGATGTCACCGTTGTAGTCTTTAAGTTTTATCTCTTCCTCCTTGGTTGGTGTCATCTTCACTAAAGTCTCTAAAAGGTCTGCTCCTAATCCCTCTGGATTTCCTGCACCACCAAACACACTTGTGTCGGTTATGAGAGGTAACCGTAAAAGAGTAGTTTAGAATGAAATTTGCGACTTATAAGTAAAGTTAATTGTATTGGGACAGCTTGTGTGTTCTGTTAGTTCACATCTGCGAGTGCTGATATGCAAGTTTTTATGATGGTGCACCGTATCAATGGTAATTGCATGTGCAAGATATGTATGCTTCTGAAGTTGATCCAAGACTAAAGAAGGGCATATAGATTTCAGTTAACATATAACTTTTTAACGAGTCTGTCTTATACAAAATCTAAGTGAAAGGATAATAGTCATACAAATATATCCAAATGCAAGACAAGAAGTGAGGAACCAAGTGTTGGCGCAAAGGAAAAAGTTAATTTCTTCCTTTATCCTTATTTGCCTCTAAAGAGAGAGATTTTCCTTCAATCTGCCTTTATCCCTAGTTTCCTCTAAATAAGAAAGTGACAAAATTAAACTACCCACGATGAGTGCACTGGTGCCTTCTCAATTGTTTAGGGTCATTAACCTTGATTATGATAATCCATTAGCTTGAATTGCTAACTTTTAAATTGCTTTGAGATTGCATCTCTATTAGAATGCTTTTATTGTTCTAAAACCATTAGCAGGGGAAGAGAATGGGGTGTATTAGTTATTATCTTTAGGTGCTGGTCTTTGACACTGTTAACCTATGATGTGGTTTCTATATTGTCAATTAATATGTGATGGCGAACCTTGCTCCAAAGGGAGTAAGTCCCATTGTCCTTTGAGGATTTTTGTGTAGGTAGAAAAGGTTGGCAGTAGGTGACGGACTCACAAACTCCAAGTGTAAGGACCAGTAATTAGTTATCCCATTCTGGTCTAATAGAAGAATGAAGACTGGGTTACAGAACATAAATCCTGTGATTAATATTGTGTGGCATCTTTTATAAGCATCCATATCCATCAGTTTGTGCTTGTTAATGGGATCTTATTGTTATACCTGTCTTCTTCTATAGATCAATTACGTTAATACTTCTGTTATTCAAGTCCACTTGAAATGACCATAAATATTTTCTTTGTTCATTTTGTACCTGATTCCGTTTTGATCTGTGCATAATCCTCATAGAGAGCAGCAAATGAATATGTTCAGATATTTTGCATCTGTTCTATAGAAATTATTGGATAACTTGAATTCACTTGGATCTTTCAGGAATGGAGACAGAATTTCATACCATCTAAAAGTGCTTCTGAAACCTCATCCCTTGTCACATTCAGCGCTCGTAATAGTATAGCTATGTTCTGAGACTTCTTTGGGTCCAGCACTCTGTTCTCCATTTCTAAAGGAGGGAGCACCGACTTCCTAGTTGATTCTTTAGGAACTGAATTTGCAGAACTCCATCCAAAAAGTGATTCCATAGCTTCCTCATTTAACCTACAGGTTGATATCTTCTAGTGAAAGATTGCAAATTGCTATCAGTGATAGTAGCCTAAGAAATGTATGCCGTTCTACTTACTGGAAAGAGCTTGAATTTAGCTGGTCCCAAACAGTGCCTCTGTCTGAGGTTGTTCGTACCTTGTCCCAATGAAAAGGCTTCAACTTGGGTTTTGATCCTTCACTGTCCTCTGCATCTTGTTTCTCCGATGAATTGACACCTGTATTAACTTCTTTGACTGGACTTGTCTTCTTAATCCTTGGAGTTTCTCTGGGGCTAGGACTCCTTGCTTGTGACCTTATCAACGTGGAAGCCGGTGAAGGTGTATTCTCTACAGTGTTCAATCTTCTGGAAGTTGGCATTGGTGGTGGTGGCGGAGCTGGGATTTTGGATGCCTGCTGCGCGTCATTGTTTATCCATTGAAGCCGTCCAATATCCAGTGGTGGAGGTGGTGCTGAAAATTTAGGCCTTTCAGGAATATATGGTTGAGCTGATATGCTCGGCTGCTCTTCAGATTGCTTCAGTGACTCTAAGGAAGAAGCTGGTGGTGGTGGTGGTGGTGGTGGAGGAGGAGGAGGAGGAGGTAGCAATTGGTTAATGGTTGGTATGATAGCATGTTTTGTATCAGGGGAAGACATTGAAAGGCGAGACTTTGGCGAAGTTCTCTTGGGTTGAGGGACAACATGATCCTGTCTGTCCTGGTGCATCAGGCTAGAATTATTGCTTGGATAGCTGTGGCGTGAACTGGGCGACATGTTGCTTACTGATGAGGCATGTGCGCTGTAAAAAGTAGTATCATAACTCTCATCGTCTGATGATGATATGGGCGGCGATAAATTTATGCTAGGGGGCGGGGGCTTGTTCAATGGTGGCAGCGGCTGAAGGTCAGGACTAGGCCTATACCGTTTCTGTTCAGATCTTTCTATAGATTTCAATTTTTGACTAGGCGAGTTATTAACAACATTAGTCTCGCTCACTGATCTTGTAGTGGACGGCTCCACCGTCCCAACATATAGAAAAGTGGACGGTCCTCCTCCCGAGTCTTCATTGATCCTCTGTGAATTACCACTAACAAGCTTTTGCGAAACATCAGGATGTTTCACTCTGTGTTTGTAGAGATAGAACGCCAGTGCCGAAAACATTCCCAATGTAACAATCCCAACTGATATCGCAATTGCCACTTTCTTTGCTGGCTTGGATGGTTGAGTGACAATTGGATTCCCCACTGTTGTGCCACTGGCTGGTGGCTGTGGAGACTGGTGGACCTGATCAGGTGTCGACCCGTTGGGGAGTTCATGGAAGAATGGCTGGTCTTGATCTGGTGATGCTGGGCTGTCTGGAGGAGGTGGCGGCGATAATTCTGATTGAGGTGGAGGTGCTGAACTTGCTGGAAACAATGGTTGGTGCAAAATTCTCCTGCTTTTCTTCTCACCAATGGAATCTTGAAATCTATGCTCTTCCGCTCTTGTGATTTGAAGTCTGAAATATGTAATCAATGATAGAATCAAGAAAGCGATCATACAAGGAGGTCTCATTTTGCTGTTCTCTTGTCAGGAAGCTCCTTTTTGTTCTTTTCTTTCTTCACCTTATTCATCTGATTTTGTTCCTAGCCTCTGTGTCAAGAAGACTCTGTTTGACAGAGAAAGATCCTGTACTTCTCTAACTGAAGATCTAGTTGCTCGAAGTGAAATGATCTCAACCTCTGCAGCAGCCACTCTTTTTCATTCAGGTGTGTTCACATTTGTTTATTAATACAAAGCTACATATTTCCAAACTATTAGCCCTTAATTCTTTTCTATTAAAATATATTTGGTCTGAGTGGTGTCACTCAACTTGGATTCAGCCTATTTTTGGATCATATCTATAAATTGTTTATGAACATAAGTCACCACTTTATTTACACGCTTTGAGGACTGATATGTGGTACTCACTTATTCATCGCTCATTTTTATTTATCTATAATTCAACTATTTATAAACATTTTCTAAACAATAATTTAGTTTAAGTAGTTTTACTGTAATTATTTTCTGGTTCTCCTAAAATAATTATCAAGGAAGATGAATAGAATATGGCCATATTTTGTGCTCTTGGAAATTAATGGGCAATGATGACCATGCAGCTAGGGTAAAAGGACCAAGTTAGTTCCTTTTTATTCTAAAGAATTTTAGAATATGTGCTTTTCGTGGTTGCCGAGTGGGTGGAGGGACATGTTAGAGCATCTTCATTGAAACAATTTGCAATGTTTACACGTGGTGAGCAAGATAAGGATGCAGAAACGAGCATCTCTAATGGGATCGTGGATTGAACTAATTGTTAATTTTTTTATGTATTAGAGAGGATGTAGGAAAAAATGAAGATAAATTATGAAAAGTTAAATGAACTAATCCTTTATGAAAATAAATTATAGAAAATATCAAAGATGATGATGTGACAATTTTTTTTTTTTTTAAATGTAATCCGAGACCATTGAAGATGCCCTTACAGTGTTTTGTTCTCGGTGCCGTTAAATCCTACTGTACAGTTTGCACAAATCAATTTCGTGTCATGTACAATCGTCGTTTGATCACTTTTGCATATTGATGGGGACGTGATGGCAGCAATACTGCAATAGTCAAATAATTCTGCATTTCAAGTCATTCTTTCTTTTACTTTGTAGTTTAAAATAAGCACGCTTGATAGAAATTTAAATTTTAATCTAATTTAAAATTAATAGTTAATTTTAAATATATATATATATTTTGTGGGATTCATACTTTTTCAATTACGCGTTTCATCAATTTTTATAAAAAAATATTAAAAATTTGATTTTAATCCTCGCTGAATAGAGGCTAAATTTATTTTTGTGAAAGTTTTTAATCAATTAAAATTGTTTTGAGAATTATTTTACAACAAATTCAGGGGTTTTTGAGCTTAAAATTCGATTCATAGATGTGGTCAAATTCAGGTTTTGAAAAATATCTAACTTTTATGTTAAAAAACCATTAAAGTCAGATAAGAATTATAGAAATATTCGAAGCAATATTATCTAAATTTTATTTAATAAATGCAGGTTATTAGAGTTAAGATGCAGGGCTGTCTATATATAAAACATTTTCTCCTTTTACAAATAATTTGCTAATATTTGATCCACCACCGACAGTGGCTGTTGAGCTTATGCTTTTTAGCTATTCTTTTTCTTTCAATTCTCTCCAGCTTGAAAGTGACGGTGGCAACTGGCTAATTGCTCATACCACAACAAGAAAAGGTCAGAGGTTACACGTCTACTTTTTCGTTTATAATTTTCTTGTGTTTCATAATCAATCATGCTACTTTTACATTATTATTTACATTGTATAATTTGGCAGTATACAATCGAACAATTTTAAAATTCACTTTTCCTGTCCACAATTTTTTACAAATATGGATGATGTAAAAAATAATTTACATCAAAGGCACACTTAGCATTATTGTTTCATAATACTCCAAATCCTCAATTGTTTGTAAGGGTGGGGTTTTAATAATTTCTACTTAATTTAAAAACAAATTAAATTCTTAGTATTTGATTAAAATATTTATGAATTTAAATAATTGTGGACGCTCGATAAGTAACATTAATGATGGTCTTGTTTTGAAACTCATGTGGCCGGCCTCCAAGCATTTTATCTTAGTTTCAACTTTGGATAAAACTGAATGTGCAACTTTGGTTTACAATTTTTTTTCACAGCCCCCTCACATGGCCGGGCTGTGAAAAAGGGTCATGTGAGGGGGCTGTGAAAAAAAAATTGTGAACCGAGTCTCTAACTCTAGCATGATTTTTTTTTTTGTCATATAGTAATATAATTTTCATATCTTGATCGCTGTGAAAAAAAATTGTGACCTGCATGATTTTTTATTTTTTTTTGTCATATAGGGATGAAAGCTATGTATAATATAATTTTCCTATCTTGATCGCGACTTACGAAGAGCTTGGGATTCGTATAGCTGAGTTGTTGCTATTTATCTAACGTCAATTGGGAGCATGAGATTCATTCTTTTGGACTTTCTAAGCTAAAACTTTTTTGGTAATGACTGGCTACCGACCAAATTTTATGACGAATTATAGATTTATTTTAGAAATTTGCTCTTTTTCAGTTTATTTCATTAATTTATCGTATATAAATTCATAGGGGCATATTTTAATTGAATTAATTACTAGAGAGAAATTTTAAACAAGTGACTAACTTATTGTAAACTGTATGTTAGCTACAAATATTTTAATGTTAGATCTTAGACGAGTGAATTAAGGTTTACGTTGTGATAATGAGATATGTCCTAAATCATGCTTTAAAATGATCAATTCGATGATTGGATGTTTATTGCCAGCAAAAAAGCCGAAAATGAAGGGTCTGTCTAATCCAGGTGGTCAATTTAGAAGCAATCATACTTTGGACTGTCATTATACCCAAAATAAAAATCTCTCCAATAATTTTTTTTTTTTTTTTAAACAAAGCAAGTGTCAAATATGATTTTTTTTTTTTTGGAGTGACAAATGACATTTCCTATTTAGAAACGGTGATTGTCTGGTGTACATCCATTGTTTTTATTTGAAAATCTGCTACTCTACTCTACATTGAAAAATTCGCCCTGTAATAAGAGTTGATTAAATCACTGATCACCTACTTTTGAATATTACTTGTCCGCCTAAAATAAATGATTACTGACTGTCACTTACCTTTAAACAAAAATATTCATTAATCACAAATCTCAATTTTATCCATCCATTTGGACAAAGGAAAAAATCAATCACGCGTCAAGTGAAAATCCTATGTGACCACTGATGTGAGACATGGACAACACACGTTTTAACAACCATTTTTTCCCTTACAAATAGAAAGAATCATTATTTTCCAAACTCCATAAGCATTTTTAATTTTTTTCCCCATCTTCACATCAAAAACCTAATCGAACTTAACCACAATCACCTCCACCTCCACCACTTCATCACTAAATTCTCTGCCCCCACCATCACAAGTTAGTTAACAATACTTGGTAGATAATTCTCTTCAATTATATTACAATCAATATTAATGATATAATTACAGTTAACGAATTGATTCCATTAAAAGGAAAGGTACATAATTTTTTACCATTCCCATCGAGGTAAATAAATTCTTACATAGCAAGCAAACAATCACACTACTTTATTATAAAATAACTAAATCTGTTTATTTTATTGGAAAAGTTGGAAAATTCCATTTTTGTTTCGCAAGTTAAGCATCCCACCTTTGCTTGGATAGTTGGATGTATTGGATTCCGACGCTATTACAACAAAAGTGACTTTCCGTTCATTTGTCCTATAAAAAATGAAAGAAAACATGAAAAATAGAATTGTATTACATCGATCGCATTCAGGTGACAATTAGATTAAAAAACTTCTAGTTTACGTGACATTCGTGTCTATTGAATGGGTATTTAATTTCAAATTTCATCTCCAATTTGTTTAGCTTATAACTAGAAATGATTGCTTGCGTGTATTTTAAAAACTCTAAAATAAAATCGAGAGGAAGGAGGAAATTTGTCTTAATGAAAAATCAGGAATCTGGAGAAAATAGAAAGTTTTAAATTTTTTGTATTCATTCCATCTAACAGAGCTTATATGCCTAAATAGAACATACTTTTCATACATACATTACTATTCGCTTATTATCTATATATTATACAAGACTAACAACTTATAATCACTCTCAAACATGCATTTGAAGAAGGAAGACAACTTTGGACACAAGTCATCAACAACAACAAAAAACTACCCAAAAAATTGAAGTTTCAGTGACTCTAATGGGAATTATTACACACTTTGGTGCTACCAAAATTGGAAAAATGTGTTTTTAAATCGACGTTTGTTAATGGACGCCTGTATTGAGATTGTGATACGTGGATGATTTGTGGCTATTTGATAAGGCTTTTGGATGCTTCTATTGGCTTAACCCTCTGGTTCTGTCATTTTTGATTGACATGTTTGGTTTTGCTTAGAGGACTCTTGTTTTCCTTAGAAGTTCTCTCTCGAATACCCTAATCCAGAAATCCATTCATTCTACTACATATTTTTCTAGTTTTAATTGAAATTGATAGATTGAAAACTTGGTGTTAATATTGGAACGTGTATACATTAGAATGTGGTTTTCTGCGTTCTTAGTGAACGGTAATGTTAGTGTTTGTTTGGTTTTTCCTGTAAAATAAGCCCCGTGTGGCTTGTGATTTGTAATTCATGCCTTTTGCCGTTTTGACTTCATAACAGTGCTACGAGCATTATCTACTTGTGGATATCATTAGGTGTTGAAGTGGTCATCGAATCTACGGGGTTTCAACCTAAAAAGTCTTAGTGTTCTTGTTTCTTATACATTCTTTTCTCCAAAAATTGATCGATTAGTTATAATTAGCCCTTATTTGACATCATTTACATTAATTTAATTTATTTTGCATACTCATGTTCAACTCCACATTCACGTTCAACTCCACATTCACACAACAAAATATTCTAAATATAAATCCACAACTTTTACATACTATTTAACCACACATTTTTTTTAAAAATATTATTCAAAACAATGTTTTTTTTTAAAAAAAATTGAAGGACCTCAACCAAGGGCTTATTGCTTCAGTGAGTTCGTTTCTGGGCATAACAGACTCAATTGTTAAAAATTTGATGAGGATTACCCAATTATTTGTATAGAACAATAATGTAATCTTCATTGTGCTAGTTGTACATTCAAAGTGCACATTTGACATTGATGTGCAAAAATCATACACTGGAAAATGATAAATGTACACTCCCCTCACATGAGAGGAGGGTCCATAATTAATAAAATAATCGTGACCCCTCTAGTGTGAGGGAGGCGGGTGGGGTCTGGTAACACAGGGGTGTAAACACTCGTCTAAGTCTAGCAAAACCCATGGTACACCACCCCAAACCAGCCCCTCGAACTTTTGTCTGCAATGGGCTTTGAGCAAAACATGTTTGGCCAAGCTTAAAAGATTACTCATTTTAATATTAAACATAAGGAAACTTTTAAGCATGGCCAAACATTTGTTCTTTTCAGACCCAATATCCGGACCAACAATGTGTGGTCCTTTCGCATTCTGACACTATTCTTTTTGTCGTTATGTTCTTTTTTTGCTTTTAACTTGACTTTTGATTGTGAAGTTTTTTTTTTTTTTTTATTATTATTATTTTTTTGACATAGGAATCTGCAGCCACTATCCATGAGTGTGTACTGGATAAATCTCGCTCCATGTGCAGTAGCTCGAAAATCACAGTAGGGATAAACCACACAAGGCAATTCATGTGCAACAACCTTGATCGAATAAGTGTTGATATGAAATTCGAACTCATGACCTTGTGAAGTGTTGATAGGATTATTGGTGTTACTACATTTACAGATATACAGTTCAATTACCTGTTTAATACCTTGCTATGCACTCCATAACGTTCGCCTTTTTAAGGGTTCTTTTCAATTCAGACTCTCTAATAACTATAAAACTGAGAATCAGTGAGTGACAGAAGATAGGATTTTACCCTAGAAGGCTAGAACTCGTCCCATTTTCGTTTCTCCTGTGAGACTTGAAGATGGTTTGGTTGCTTTTTCTCCTCTCTCTCATTTCATCTTCAACTGGTAAGAAAAATCAAAATTTTCTTCTCTTCAAACATTTTTCTGCCATTTCACTTCTACTTAATTGACTTCTAAGAAGTTTTCTCTTATATTTCTTTCTTCGTAGTGACAGGTCAGGAAACAGTGGAGTTCTTAACGCTTTATGACTCAACTGCACATGCACTTCATGATTTACCTGATAATGGTCTTCCTGTGGCAGTTCAAGTGGAAAACCAGTACCTTACGAATGTTTCAAATAGTGTTCTAATGGCTGAAACTTGGGTCCGGGCCCATGTTTTATCACACTATCCAGCCACCAATATAACCTCCATTGTTGTTGGTCACAATTTGTTGTGCAAAAATGATCAAGGAACTACGTTGGTTCTGCCCGCCATCAAGAACATTCACTATTCCCTCACCAGGTGGGGTTTGCAGAATGATATTAAAGTCTCTTCCGTTTTTTCTTCCAACTGTTTGGACTTCAAATCTGAAACTTACAGAGCTGATTTGGCTGAAAATTACATCAAACCTTTACTCAACATTTTGCAAGAGATAAACTCTCCCTATTTTGTGAACCCAACTTCAAATCTGCATACCTCATCTGATGAAACCATGAGTTCCTTTAAATTCCATGAAAAATCCATGAAAAATCTTGGGATTCATCTGAACAAAATATATGTGATAGTTAGCGGTCCAAGAAATGGGAAACCCACTAGCAGAAAACTCGCATTCATTGATTACAGCAGTTTAATGGGCTCACTTCTAGCAAGGCCTACACAAATATCCCCATCTCCTGCACCCATTGGTTCTTCTGAACCAGCTTTTGCTGCAGGAAGCCCTTTACCTCCACTAACAGGCAAAGTTTCACCTCCACCATTTACACTTCCCTTGGCTCCTTCCCTGCCACCGATGTTCAATCCTAGTACACCTCCATTTGGACCCCATTTGCCTCCATGTAATCCATCTGGTGGTGCTGGTTCAGCTGCTGCACCTGTAGCAGCAGGGGTGCAAAATGGGCTGTGGTGTATGGCAAAGCCTAGTGTGCCACCAGAGACACTGCAGGAGGCACTGGACTATGCCTGTGGAGAGGGTGCTGCTGATTGTGAAGCTATTAGGCCTCATGGGCATTGCTATTTCCCTGATACCGTTGTAGCACATGCCTCTTTTGCTTTCAATAGTTATTGGCAGAAGAACAAGAAAAATGGTGGTTCTTGTGGCTTTGGAGGGACTGCTATGCTCATCAATACTGATCCCAGTAAACATTTTTCATCCAAATTCACGAACTTTAATTCTTTTTCCATGAATATTTATATAATACAATAGTGACTTTACTGTTTGAATATCATTTGAAATGCATTTGCAATATCGTATTTGCAGGTTATAATCACTGTCGATTCATTCTCGCCTAGAGGGATCAGTTGAATTTGAAGATGGACCATATGTCGACTTCTTGGGCTACTTTTTTGCCTTTTGGGATTTTGATTTTAAAGTGAATTAATTCAGACAATCCCTTTATTCAGCAGTCTGTATTTTAGTTGCCTGTAATGTAAAAGAACTTGGGATTCTAGGAGCAGCATAAACTCCTTTTGATTTTAATGATTTTGTCTGTGGATAAGCCTTAAGCCTTTGATGTATCCCCTATCAGCTCAACTCCTTATTCCTAAGGTCTCATTATTTTTCTACTATTTGGGCACTCTAATCATTGAAACTTGATGTTAAAATAAAAAAAAAGGCGCTTTCCTCCATTATTATAGAAGCGTGGAATCAAACTAAGGAGAGTTAGCAAATTTTCTTAGCTATAATAGAACAATTTTCTAACAGTGAATCAAAAGGGCACAAAGCATCGAGCAAATGGTGGAATAAACACAAAAAAATGAAAGTTGAATTTTTTGGTGAATGGTGGAATCAAAATAAGGAGAATGAATTTCTAACGGTGAAACTAAAGGGCAAAAGGCAATAATTGAGCAAATGGTGGAATGAAGTTATAAACTCGAAAATTGAGAGTTGAATTCTTCAGAATTTCAAATTGCATTACTGAGTTCTTTATATTGTAATCTATCTAAAGGATATTAATTCTGATCACTTACTGAGTTCTTTATATTGTAATCTATCTAAAGGATATTAATTCTGATCACTCTACTTCTCAGCTCTAACAATCTAGGAACAGCTATCAAGATTGATCAAAGTGAATGCAAATTGCAACACATCAAGGGCAAAACTATAGCTTCAGACTCAGCGAATCAAAATGAATTGTTGAAGAACCAACCAAACAGGATATCTGACTACATTATATTCAAGGTTCTGCATTACTCGCACAAACTAATGCTCCAGCTTGATCATCATCGGCCTTGTCATTTCTTACATTGAAGCTTCCTTCGTTCTACAAAAGAGCATAACAATGCACAAATATGTTTCTATTCCAAACTTAAATTAAGAAAACAACTGACAATAAGTATCGAATTTATGTGCTAACGTCAGTAAAAGGACTGAATAAGTGAACAACACTTGTAGCAACACTGCTATAAATTGCAATTACAAGCCACAACAAAATAACTGTGAGTTGTGATAAACCGTTTATAATTGGTCAAATCATCTTTTTATCCACTCATTTTGTGGGATTTATTAGTACTATCCACCTAACCACCACTCATTGTTGTATATTTATAATTTAAAACGATTATAAACAACTCCCAAACATGGCAACACTACTCAAAGAACGAAGGTGTAGTTTACGCCTATAAACTTAAAACTCTATTTATCATTGCTGGTATTTACACAATTATTTATCTATATGAACCTCAAGTTGTGTGTTAAGCCCTTGTTTGACCCCTATTATTTCCAAAATACATTTTTCTCTCTTCTATTCAACTACAGATTCTTCATTAAAAAAATATTACACGCAAACCCAAAAATTTCTTTATTTTTTAACCACACTTTCTCCATTAATCTACTATTCCAAAATGCACTCTTACCAAAAATAAAAAAAGGCCCCAAGTGAGATTTTTATTAATTAGGCCATGTCTCATTAATTGTAAGTCGTGTGTGGCCAAAAATGACAACATGATCATTTGCATTTAATTTCTCAAGGGTCAGTAGAAATTTTTTGTAAAAGAGACATGAAATAAATTACTCGCACAAACTAATGCTCCGGCTCGATCATCATCGGCCTTGTCATTTCTTACATTGACGCTTCCTTCATTCTACAAAAGAGCATAAAAACGCACAAATATGTTTCTATTCCAAACTTAAATTAAGAAAACAACTGACAATAAGTATCGAATTTATGTGCTAACGTCAGTAAAAGGACTGAATAAGTGAACAACACTTGTAGTACCACTGCTATAAATTGCAATTACAAGCCACAACAATGAGTTGTGATAAACCGTTTAAAATTGGTCAATTCATCTTTTTATCCACTCATTTTGTGGGATTTATTAGTACTATCTACCTAACCACCACTCATTGTTGTAAATTTATAATTTAAAACAATTATAAACAACTCCCAAACATGGCAACACTACTCAAAGAATGAAGGTGTAGTTTACGCCTATAAACTTAAACTCTATTTATCATTGCTGGTATTTACACAATTATTTATCTAAATGAACCTCAAGTTGTGTACTAAGCCCTTGTTTGACCCCTATTATTTCCAAAATACATTTTTCTCTTTTCTATTCGACTACAGATTCTTCATTAAAATAATATTACACGCAAACCTAAAATTTTTCTTTATTTTTTAACCACACATTCTCCATTAATCTACTATTCCAAAATGTATTCTTACCAAAAATAAAAAAACGCCCCAAGTGAGATTTTTATTAATTAGGCCATGTCTCATTAATTGTAAGTCGTGTGTGGCCAAAAATGACAACATGATCATTTACATTTAATTTCTCAAGGGTCAGTGGAAATTTTTTGTAAAAGAGACATGAAATACAGTAGCTTTTTCTACATCTAGGAAAACAATACTTGTACTCCAGTCACATGGTAAATATGTGATATCAGTAGAACGAGGGAGAGGTAACGCACCTTCTGAGTTGATCTTTGAGCCACCATGAGCTCGTAATATTTACGCATAAGCATTTCTTCCTCCACCTGCAATTCACATAATAATTAAGCTCCTCATTTCTTCAAATGTGAGAACAATACAAATCAGTAGCAATAAACTTGGTACATGTTTGGTACACGTCACAAGACGAGGAATGGACAACGAACACAATTGCAGCTTTTTTTCTCAATTCTATCGTTCTTATCCAATACTTTCCACCACATATGCAAGTAATGCCACGTTGATAAAATGGGGACAAGGGGGGAAATGAAAAGCTTAATGCAAGCTTGGAAGCATGAATTTAAGCAGGGGTGTTAAATGGGGCGAGTCAACTCGCTCAACCAAAGTGTTGCTCAGCTCACGAGCCCTTTCTTTAAAACTGAAATTGCATATTTACTCATTATGGCGAGCCAGCTCATTCACGAGCCGACAAACTAACGAGCTAGTCAACTCAGTAGGCTACAAGCGGTTCACACGAGAAAATCGCTACTAGGCTCGTGCCTCACCCCACTAACACCCCTAAGTTTAGGTCATGAAAACCGTAAAAATTCCAAACAATTCCTTCCAAATATAAATTTAGTTTTCATGAATTTATGGGACTCCGATTCTATGCCACCTAATGTACACGGGAAAATGAAACAAAATGCAGTATAAACAAGAACAATGAGCTCGAAAGGAAACCTGGAGTGTGTGCAGTTCATGGGACATAGACCTGTATGCATCCATGAGAAGCTCGTTTTGCTTCTCCAAATGCCTGCACCCAATCATTATTCAAAACCCACATCAAATTTACCACATAATGCGTTTGATTATATGAAAATGAGTCTATTACACACAATTATACATACAGATAAAAAGAGTGGGAAATAGAAGATTTACTTGAGCATATCTCCTGTGTATTGAGGATCCATTAAGAACCGTCCTACATTAATATTAATTTTAGAAAAATATTTTCCGAAGACGAAGAAGAAGATTCGAACACAATTTGGATGAATGCATCTTCACTAAGTGTTAACAAATTTCACCTACAAATTACATGAAATGGATATAAAACTTCTTCACATACCCCAGCATATGATGTCAAACTCAAACAATAAGTCACAAATATAAAACTAAGGTCACAAAATCATAAACTGCAATCACAAAACTTATATTGTGAACGATTACGTGAATGTAATCCTACACATACCCACATAATCAATCACATGCCCAATCAACATGTTTACTAAGGTCACAAACACGCGTAAATTAACCAAACATTTCATTCTCACGAATAAATCCAACCCAATTTTCTCTATCCTATTTTTGTACAAACCCAGCCACCATAGCATTCCATGAAACTAAATTTCTCAAATGCATTTCATCAAACATTTTGTGTGCACACTCTACATCCCCACATTTAGATTAAAAATTGATTTNAATCATAAACTGCAATCACAAAACTTATATTGTGAACGATTACGTGAATGTAATCCTACACATACCCACATAATCAATTATCAATCACATGCCCAATCAACATGTTTACTAAGGTCACAAACACGAGTAAATTAACCAAACATTTCATTCTCACGAATAAATCCAACCCAATTTTCTCTATCCTATTTTTGTACAAACCCAGCCACCATAGCATTCCATGAAACTAAATTTCTCAAATGCATTTCATCAAACATTTTGTGTGCACACACTACATCCCCACATTTAGATTAAAAATTGATTTTATTTTCTCTCTCCCCACAAGTGTTTCACTTTGAAGAAGATGATTGAAAAATTCCGAATACAATTTAGTCATCCAGTAGAGGAAGCAAATATTTCCTCAAGTTTTTGTTTCAAACTCAAAGCACACGATTTTGCTTAATTTTCCTCATAGATACTTGTCTTTTAAAATTGAATATTGAAGTAATTTCAAACTTCTTATTTTTACTTTATACCTATTTATAATTTTTTTTTAATAAATACTACTTTAACTTTCGATAGAAATCTACCAAACACTACTCAACCACCCAGATCAGATCCTCATCCCCATCTCCAAGCCCTAGCAACACTAACCTCCAACACTGTGGACTTCTTTCACCACCGAACACCCTTTGCCCTCGAAATCTCCTTCATCAAGTACCACCGGCGCTAGCCATGTCAACGAGCCGAGCCGAGAAAAAAAAGCTCAAGTGAGCCTGAGTTTTTTTGGGCCCGAGCCGAGCCCGGCAAAAAAAAATGA
>CAIGRL010222435.1:0-11414 GCA_903798325.1 Fraxinus xanthoxyloides
CCCAAAACGACAAATTTGTCGTTTTGTGTTTCCTTTGTAAATTTTAACTTGTTTTCAAAAACGCGTTTTCGAAAATAGGAAAGAGAACGCGTTTTCACTGTTTTGAAAAATCGAAAATAGAAAACGGCTTGAAAACAGCAAAGAGAACAGGGCCTTAGTATTTACAAAATAGTGTAATTTTAAAGTCTTCACTGCTGACAATATGTATTTGACAGAATCAGGTCTGAATGGAGTGGGAGGGCAATGGATGACAGTGTTTGAACCTCCATCACAGTCATCTTCCAGCCGGAATCACAATTCCAAAATCTTCAGCTCTTTCCTGTCGTCTCAGTAAGGGAATTTTTCTGTCGATTTGTGTGTTATGCTATTATTTGAAGTCCTTAGATTTTTTTTTTTCGTTTCTCAGGCCATCATCATCTCAGAAGAACCAGAGTTTCATGAATATGATCACATCAGCAACTAATGACCAAGAAGAGGATGATGACGATGACGATGAGGAGTTCGTCGTTAAGAAAGAGACTACACCTCACCCAAAAGGTCTCTTTACTTATTAGTAATTGCTCTCTCCATCCTTTCTTTCTCGTTTTTTAGACTAAATAGCTTATTGTATGACAGGTAATTTGTCCGTAAAAGTTGAAGGAAAGCCCATGGATCAAAAGCCTAACACACCACGTTCAAAACACTCAGCAACGGAGCAACGTAGAAGAAGCAAGATCAATGATAGGCATGTTTATCAACCCTTCTAAAATTCTAATTGTTCTGTCTATCACAATAACTATCATTTATAGTTAAGATGCATTTTGTTGATTGTGTGCACTTCAGTATTCTGTGTTCACTGATCAAGAAATCATCCTTTCCCAAAATTTTCATATCTTTATTTGTTCGTGTTAATAGGATTTTCATCTGACTATGCATGGAAATAAAATTTAAGATTGCCTTATTGTTGGACCTTAACTCACTTCTCCCATTGTTGGACTTCAGTGAAAATATTTTTCTCCTAAGAATGTTGGCATGTTATGTTGTAGATATCTTTTCCTTTTCTGGATATATACCGTAGGCATTGCATACAAACTTTGGAATCCTGGCTATACTCGTCATCTGTTTCTTGAAATTTTTGTTCACAAATGGTTTTGTGTCCATGAACACATATAGTAGTACTTCCCGAAGTTTTTTATGATCTGGTTGAACTCATCTGTCATTTGAAAAGTTTCCTTACAAAAAAAATGCATCTTAGATCCAAATTCATATTTGATGTAGATGCATGTGCATGTGCTTTGCTCACAAACACCTATGGAGAACTGAATTAGATTCTAATATATTGTATTTGGTGTATTGCAGATTCCAGAGGCTGAGGGACATTATTCCTCATAGTGACCAAAAGAGAGACAAGGCATCATTCTTGCTAGAGGTACCTGAAGATCATGAAAAAATATTTCATATTCTAACCTCAAAAAAGAATATAGCTCAACTTAAAAATTGAAAGTTGTAATAATTTTGCAGGTCATAGAGTACATTAAGATCTTACAAGAGAAAGTACACAAGTATGAGAGTTCATACAATGTCTGGAACCATGAACCGTCAAAGTTATTGCAATGGGTAAATCTTTATATATTTGCAGTATTCCTTATCTGCTCACTTGGCTGTGTAAACTGGCTAAAAGTCCATGTAGGTCTTATATTTATCACTTATCATGGACACAGGCCTTCTTCTATGTATTCTGGCTAAAAGTCCATGTAGGTCTTATATTTATCACTTATCATGGACAAAGGCCTTCTTCTATGTATTCTGCTGTAAATGGGAAAGGGGTATGCTTGTTAAAAGTTATCAATGGACAACATACTTTTCCAAAGTTTAAAAAGTGAATGACACATCACGTAATTAGAAAGGCATCGAGTTGAATCTGTACAAAATTTGTTAGTTACCATAAATGTGGGTTTCATTCAACTTCGGGATGTTTGAGGCAACAGCTAGCATTTAAACTGTAATAAAATATATGGAACTCTAATTTACTGTGTATGTGTAGCTATTAGTGTGCAAGTTACCTTTGGCTTTAATCTAGATTCTATCCAACACTGAATGTTTGCAACTGAAATGCCTCGATTATGAATGTCTTTACTTATTGTGTAACAGAGTAAGTCTCATATAGCTGAAGGTTTCATTGATCACTCACGAGGCATGAACCCAGAGTCTAATTCAGCATCAGTTTTTCCTGCCAAGTTTGATGAGAATGAGACTTTTGCCTCTCCCACCATCCCAATCACTGGACAAAACCTAGTTGAACCAGACACAAAAACTGCCACAACTTCTAAAGAAAGGGAGCCTTCATTAAGAACCAAGAGAGCACCAGATCTTCCAACAATGCAGCGCAACATTTTCTCTTTTGGTAGTACCAGCATTGCATCATACCCAGTTTCCCCGACACCAGCATCTGATGCAAATAAAACTGCAACTTGGCCTCAATCCCTTTTTTTGCAGAACAGATCTCTTGAGACCGAATGCATTGTTGCTGATGATAAGATGAAAAACCAGGAACTGACTATTGAAAGTGGTACAATAAGCATCTCGAGCGTATATTCTCAAGAGTAAGAATTTCTTATTACTGCTTCTTCATCAGTTAGGTGCGCGTTCTTGGAAAATGAGGATTTGATTTGCGTTTTTTATTGCGAAACAATTTGATTTCCTCTCCTCATTTATAACGAAGCATATTACTTCTGTTCGTCTCGTCCTTTTCAAGAAAGCATGTTGAAGACTAAATTTAAATAATTTTGTCTTGTTTCAAACAACTTAAAATTTTGGATGAGGTGGTTCATAATGGCGTGAGAATGGGCATTATGGTGGGAGAGCAGGCAGAGGTTCTGAGTTTACTGAAAAATTTGCATATGGCAAGCATTGGATGACGAATGTGGCATGCAAGTGTTGGTATTGAAGAGGAAATTTAAATAAGTTTCTCATTTCTCAAACAGTTTGAGCATTTAGACGAGGTGGATCAAAGAATCATCTGTGTTTCAATAGAAATTGAGTTGTGTTTTGTTGATTTTGCGTCCATTTACACCATTCCATTTTAACAGGTTGTTGAATACTCTTACACAAGCACTAAAAAATTCTGGGGTAGATCTATCAAAAGCCAACATCTCAGTACAGATTGATCTTGGGAAAAGAGCGCCAGTTTCTTCAGCATCCACTGTCAAGGTACTTGAATCCCGTAGTCTGAAGTTCATAAAAGAAATTAGAAATGACATTTTAAGCTCTTATACTTTTGTGATCCTTAATAACTGTGCGCATTCTCCAGGGTGGCGATGATGATGTCCCGACCAGTAAGAAAGCCTTGCCTCGTTCTAGAGCTGCAAGTACAGAGGAGTCTGAACAAGCCTTGAAGAGACTCAAAACTAGATGAAATCCGATGCTAGTTTAACCGTATACTAATATTTTTCTTTTGTAGTCGTATTAATTATTTTTTTTGGGTTCCCCTTTTCCTTTCTAAGAAGGTTCATCAATGCATAGAAACCTGCATAACTGAAATCTGGAACCTCTGTACATGTCTCTTTTGTTCCAGTCTTGGGGTTCTCATATTTCCCAGACAGTAATACTATTATTGTCATTTATTTAACCATAAGGCTTCCATTCTGATGTTGACAAGCCATATTTTTCATTTTAAGATTCTCATTCATATGAAATTCCTAAGGCTTCTTATCTAAAAATACATTTTCTTATGCACGTGCGAGAGATTTACTTGTCTGTTTTCACTTTATCGATTTATGTTGGTACATTATATTATGATGTAAGTTTTGTGTATTTAGGTCCACTGGTGGAGATGTAAGGGGCGAAAAAATATTGGGGAACAACATATGTGTATTGTGTATGTATTAAAAAATTTCAAAATTGTTGTCTGCCACTGCTCGGGGACTCATGACATCCTTTCTCCATTTGCTTGATACGGATGGGACCATCCACTGTTCCTCTTGTATTGATACTCGAGAGTTGAATCCAAACATGGACACATTATCGAGATTTTGTTGTCTATCAATGTTCCTAGCATTTTTGGTGGGGAGCTCTCAATGCTATGCTATCTAGTAGCGGTATTCAATGTCAATCACCAAATTTATAGTGTTGCGTGGTTTTTGAACCTTTTTTTTTCTCTCCAGTTCATGGATTCTGTCTACCTTCGCCTTTTGAGAGTATCAGTGATTCGGTATTTATGTTATTAAATAAAATTCCTACAAGTCAAAAATATTGTTAAACTATAGTGTTGTTTCAACGTGGTTATTGAACTTTTTTTTTTTAAAATAAATTAGTTACTTAACTTTTTATTTTTATTTACTTTACAATTTTCATTGACTATCTTATATATTTATTCCACTCTAAATTCATCCCTATTAAATTTTTTTTTTTTTAAAAAATACTGTATCAATCCACCTCAAATTCCAATATTCTCTTTCATTAAATCAATTCATTTAAAGTCTACCCACGGAAACCACTTTAATATTTCTATCCACTTTTTACGTAACATATTCTGCAAGCACTTGTATTTTGATTATCAAATGGTACAATTTTGAAATCCCTCCCAAGTCACATCGTACTCTAGAACAATGAAATGAATATATTACTGAATCAAGAATGCAACGGGTAATGATATTAACTTTAAAATAATGCATTACATATGATATGATAACCAAATGGTACAGTTTAAATTCTCCTAATAATAAATAAATTACTAAATTAAGTACCCAATTGCAAATCGACACTCAGAAAATACAAGAAAAATATGGCATACAGATCGAGCAGTTTCTTTGCTGATGCCGGAAGTAGAGCAAGTGAGGTAATTAATGGGAGGGAGAGGCATTGGGTTCTGCAAATGTGAGACTTGAATCCTCTAAATATATTCACACCACGGTGGATGAAAATAGCGGTTCACTAGATATGTTTTGTCTGAATTAAGCCAAATGTACAGGATGTACCCTACACCCTCTCAATAAGAAAGTAAAAAAAGTTATCGCCTTATCGGTGGGGTTCCATCCTGTACATGAAGCATGATTGATTTTGTCTACCTCCATCTTCAAAAGTAGCCTAATACGTGGGACCCATCTCAATAAAAAGTAAAAAAAAAAATTAGTGTTATCGGTGGGAGTTTCCACCTACATGAATCATGATTGATTTTGTGTACCTCCATCTTCAAAAATAGTCTAAATGGTGTTTGGTAGAGATTAAAATCGGATTAAAATTGAAAAACTAGCCGTTGTTGTTGACTTTTATTATACGGGTGAGACCCAATAACGGCTATATTTTCAATTTTAATTGGATTTTAAGCCGTGCCAAACAGACACCGAGTGTGTTTGATAGATATTATTTTGGAATATTAAATTGATGGAGAATGTGTGGTTGAAAAGGAAGAAAATGTTATTGATGTGATGGAAATTATTATTTTATTGAAGAATGTGTGGTTGAAAATGAGTCGAAGAATGAGAATGATAAATTTAATGTGTGTCAAACAGGAGTTAAGTTAAATTTTTTCTTCCACCTTACCGAAAACCCTTGTTCTTCTAAAAATCAATGCATTGATCTGTTTAAAAAGGACATTGTTTTGGGCAATCTAGACGATAAAATCAAGGTTTTATACTTTGATTATTGAGACCGTGAGACTTTAATACCCATCTTTAGCATCATGCTCTACGACCATTTGAATTGATGGTATTGTTCGACTCTCCAAAGAAAAGTTTCGTTGGCATTCCATAATGAAATCTACCATTTGACTTAAACAAAGGGATGTTCTCACGGTATTTTTAATACTCTCCTTCTCAATGCTAAACAAATAGAGTATCTTCATCCGAATGATGAAATTTGTTCAAGATTTATATTATCCATTTGACTTTAAAATAGGTTAAGGTCAAGGTCGAGGTCCAGAAGGTCACCAAGTTGAGGAATGATGACATGGCCATGTTTCGAACGATCGAGTCTGAAAAGGCCCGTCATGCTGAGGAAAGGAAGGGGTGGGAATGGACGGAAGGTTGACATGGTGGCCAAAGTTCAAGCAGATGCTGACTTGAACGAAGAGCTCGATCCCTTGATTTCAATTATTAACATCATTGAGGCGGACACGATACTTTAATAAATATTGGTATAGTTAATTACTTTTTAATCATGTATAAAACATATATTAGTTGAAGAATTATCATTAATTATTTTTTGTGTATTATTTAATTAGAAAGCAACCTTTGCGTTAATAATTAATTAATGTTTTAGGTTTTACCAAAAAAATATATGCTTCTTGGATCATTCAAATGTACCAAAAACCTTGAATAATTATGTATTCAAAGACTTCGGGATCGCCTTCACTCTATAATAATCCCATTATCCATAAGTTAATTTTTTAATTTTGAATAATCATTTTGTGGTCAAATTATAATACAATGTGTAATTTTCTATAATTTTTTTTTTTAGAATGAGATTTGTATAGGGTTAATTTCACTTTTCACGCCCCATTCCGCCACTTTCCGGCCACTAAAACCATCCGAGCAACATACCACCTTGAAACCCTCGCTGTCCTCTACGCAACCCACCCAAGAACCACCCCTAAATCAGACGCTGATGGCCAGAATTTCGTCCCAAAGTGGACGTCTCGCACAGTCGACAGTTTTTTGCTGTGCGAGATGCCCACTTTGGGACGAAATTCCACCACTTTCCGGCCACCAAAACCACCGGAACAACACATTGTGCCTCCGAACTTGCAAGTTGACTAATTTCTGTCCTTATATTTTTTTGAAAAAAAAAAATGTATGTTTATATTCATGAACAATCTAAAAATCAATGAATGGAACACAGGAAAATGAAAAAGGAAGATGACATGAGCTTAACCTCTGTAAATCCATCGTTCCCTTTTTAAACGCTCGGATGAGTCGATTTAATCCTTTGACGGAAGGGTAGCTTCTATACAAGAATTGAACTAGTAATCCATATGTAAAAACGTAAATGTGCTCTGCTCTGGTGGCTTCTTATTCTCTTCAGCTTCCTTAAAGTGCACCACCGCCTCTTCGAAACAAAATCCTCCTCTCCTCGCCATGATTGAGTCGAGGGCAGCTCCTTTACACGACTGCACTTGCAATCTACGAGTTTCATATACTACTTACCGATTCGTCTTCATCCAATGGTGGCAAACACTCCCATGGATTGGAATAAAAATAATCTTCTTCTTTAGGCCTGTCGGGAATAACTGACCTTTTTGTTGGGTTTCCCATGCATTCCGCATGAGCATCCTTAACAGCAGTAGAGAACTCATTCCAGGTGAGCGAACCAGAATCATACTGGTCTACTAAATTAACTAGAAGTCTTCTGTCCAACAAAATTGTTTTCTTGTATCCAAGATATCTGAAAACAACAATGATCAGACCAAAATGTATTTAGACGACAGTACTTAACGACACCGATATTTACTTCAAAATTCCACTAAACGAGACACTTTTCCAAGTGCCAAGTTGAATTTAGTGATGATGGTTAAAACTTTTTGTTGCTTTGCGTTTATGTTTAACTAATTACCGAAGAAAATGAAAATATAGTTCAAGATTATCAATATTTTTTTCACATTATTTCCATGGCAAGTTCGAATACGAATTAGTACCTGCGATGACCTTCAACAACTTTAGCCATATTTCCATCATATGTAGGAACAAAGATATCGCTCTCTAATGAAACGAGATAATCGAGCGCTGCCATTTGAGACGAGTGATTCTGAAAAAATCTAAGGTCTGAAGGCTCCAATAATGTCTCCTTCCTGACCTGTTAAAATGCAGCCAGAAGCATGTGATAAGTACGAGAGGGATATAACCTGTTGTGTATTAAGCTATTAGCCTCTTGCTTTATCTACTGACCACATTTGGATAGGCTGCTCTAAGACTCGCCATTCTTCTTTTTCCGCCATATATTTCTCCAGCGGCAATGTAAACCTGGATATTATGATCAATGTCTAAAGCCCTTAATGTGAGAGCAGTTTCCTCTGGAGTCAAAGGACAGAGACCGTCTTTTCTTTTCAAATCGGAATTTATGATCTTCTCTTTCCACCAAGGATACGCATATCTGCCGTAATGGAGAAGTTTAGAAGAAAACAAATAATTCATGTGCTAATATACAAGGTGGCAAATAGCATGCTAAGCTAAAATTTACTTAGAAGTAAATAAGTTCATTTTAAAAGATCTTTTTATTCATCAACGGAAGTTGAATATAAGTTCCTTATTTTACCACTAAAGTAAGAGTTACTTTCCAAGAAACTAACTTTTTTACTTAAAAGAAGAAAAAAAAAAAGGTTTTTCCGAACATGTTCGGAGATAAGGACCAACATGCTCAAAAGACCGAGCGACCTCACCTCATTCTTGTTAATTCTTCAACCTCCTCCTTGTTGCAGCCCTGAGTACAGCCAGAAAAGGCCAACATGTCCATTTCGTATCTGAGATGAAGTACTATGAATGGACCATTTTGCCTAAGTATTTTGATGACTTTTCTACCCAATTCTTCTATTTGAGGAGTGAATCTCAAAGCACCAAAGTTTACTCGGCAACGGAGCTTCTGAATCTCCATGGGTTGAGCATTATTGGCAAGCCGAGAATCGGTTCTGTTCAAATGTACAACTTTATATTTCTGAATTAAGGGAAGAATCTGTACAAAACGACGATGAGATATATTAGGAAAGGAATCATAAGAGTGTTGTAGAAGGAATCAAGGAAACAGGATAAGAAATCTAGTGACCTGATTCTGATAGTAAGAAATGTCAGACCAGCTAATGGGGGGCATAGTATAGATCAGTCCTAGCTCGACTCTCCTCTTGACCCTTGGAGGTAGCTCCTTTAATATCCGCACTTCGTCTCTCAAGGAAGTAATGAAATGATCAACATCAAATATGTCTTGGAACTCACTGTGAAATTTAAGACAATTATATTTTAGCATGGAGAAAAAAATTAATTTTACATTCAGTACAAAAAAAAACTCATGTGTATTGGAAGTGCGAACACACCTCGGATCGTTCCAAAACGAAGCCTTATCCAGTTCAGGAACTATCAATGTAATGTTCAAATTTCTAGCAATTGCAACCATGTCACATATCTGTAGGTAAAGATTGAGAATAAATAGTCAATTAATTCACTCGAAAAGAGATAACCGAAAGCACATATATGCACATATGGTTTAATGTGCCTACCGATTAATCCACCACTGATAAAAGGGAAAAAAAAACCTACCGCTGCCCGCATTTGGTTGAGCCCTCCGTTGCACGAAACTATCAGGTAGCCATTGTTCTTGTAAACTCCTACATTAGATAGAAAGTTTGCATACTCCAAATATATAAAGAATTACGAGTGCAAAATATCACACCAAATAAATTCACAACTCAAACAACAAGATGGGACAACATTCAAGCAACCAATAAGGCTTCTATATGCAGAATTATGAACCAATGCAAAATAACTACATGGACAGCGAAACCATCCGAACAATACAAGAATCTATTGCGCAATTTTCATGATTAATGGTTGAAGCTTGAGTTTTGAGAGAATCGCTTCACGAATTATCGCAGATACAGAACAAAAGAATATATGTTAAATTAAAAGTTAACTACACAGCTTCTCTGAAATATGATCTACCAACACGATCCTACGGAAGATTTTACGTGAATTCGCACATAAATGCTTGAATTTGTATCAACAAAATATAGAAAGAAAAAACATTTATTAATTACATTCCATCAATTCCATGTACTGAATCAATATAAACGAAAAGTTAAGAGTCACTCACTCTTCGGAGGCAAAACTCTAACAGGCAGCTCCGGCAAGGATTTAACATCCAAGGCGACAGCCACAGCACCGTCCCTGCCTGCCATGGCCGATTCTTGTGAAAAGCAAGAAGGCCATCCCTTTAACACTCGAGGCCCCCAAGTTTCACCCAGTGCTGTCAACTGAACCAAGCAAGTCCATAGCAAAACCGACGTCGTAGCCCTTATCATCCACAGCTTCATTCTTGACCTTGATACCATTCCACTATTCCTCAACTTCTCCAGTCTATCTCCACCAAACGTTGCCGTTTTCAACCCCATCAACCACCTTTTCCTCGTCTTATTACTCTCTATTCTACACCTATCAATTCCATACACTTCAATTCTCCAAATGTGCTTGAAACTACGTCGTTTTCTAGATCACATGTACGATCGCAAAATATATTCCCTTGTTATCGTGGGGACTGTAGCCAATAACGGAATCAAATCTCAAATCTAAACTCGCAAAACAACATTCTTTCCCGCAATGCAATTACAAACACATTACAGAGTAATAAACAAAAGTGCTTCGATCTTCAACAATTTCAGGGAACCTTCCGGAGTTTTCAAGCTAAGAAACTAAAAGGAATTAGTGGGCCCTAGTAGATCCGCCGGTATGAGAGAAACAGTGGCCTGCGGTGAGAGAGAATGCAAGACAAACGTGGGAAAGAGAGAGAAATATGAAGCAGAGGCGTAGTGGGGTGGTACAAAATAGGCATAATCAAAGGCAAGTTGTCGTTCGTACAATTTGCATACATTGCATAGGTAGGTATGATGAATGTGATAGATCCGTTTCTCACCCCACCCCACGCCACCCCACTATTGCCATGCCATTTTTAACCATTTTATATGGTCTGGTTAACCCTAGATGCAATGTAGTCCATCTACATCATGACACCAACACCAATCGTCATCTCGTGATTGATTTTCATGAATATTGTTGAGGGATAATTTGATGTCAATGTAAACGATTCAATATTTGTGATTAAATTATTATATTATACGTATTGTTCGATAATCTAATTTCATCTTACCCTTCATGCATTTCTTTTGCGTGTGCAGGATTCGAAATCTCAATGAGATGTCACGTGTTTGAATCTTCATGATGCGATAGAAATTCGTGAGAGGTAAGATGAACTTAGGTTCTCTTAAAATCAATGTGTTCTTTTTAATTTTATGTAATGTATTGTGTATATTAAATAGTGATGATATCGAATACAGAGTAAAGCTAGCATGGAGGGGATTTGATGAGCGACATTTTGTAGACACCACTTGACGGCTGACTTAAAGGTACAACGCGTAAAGAAAATATGTTGGATGTCATTCATTTATTTGACTTTTTTTTTTTTTTTTATGTATTTGATCAAATTTAAAAGGGGTTTCTANATAGAAATTCGTGAGAGGTAAGATGAACTTAGGTTCTCTTAAAATCAATGTGTTCTTTTTAATTTTATGTAATGTATTGTGTATATTAAATAGTGATGATATCGAATACAGAGTAAAGCTAGCATGGAGGGGATTTGATGAGCGACATTTTGTAGACACCACTTGACGGCTGACTTAAAGGTACAACGCGTAAAGAAAATATGTTGGATGTCATTCATTTATTTGACTTTTTTTTTTTTTT
>CAIGRL010222441.1:0-13043 GCA_903798325.1 Fraxinus xanthoxyloides
TTTTTTTTTTTTTTGGGTCATTTTATTGGATTATGTCATTTTCTTGATTTTACCATTTGATTTCAAATACTTCTAAAGGTACTGGCTTCCTTCCTGACGGGACAATGAAATCAAATTATTTGGTGGTTAATTGTTAATGATATACTTCAATTTCTATATATGATATCAAGAAATGGGCTAGAAATGAAGGATCATGGATTTTTTTTTGTTTGTTTGGGGGATCTAGCATTGATTCACAGCAAAAGATGACCATACCATAGATTGAATCATCTTTTGCCATAAAATGATCTTTACACTTATCAAAGGTCCAGAGTTTTTGTTTTGCTTTATTGGCTTGTTTAGATGGGTTTTGATCCTGTTTTGGTCATCTCTTCTAGAAAGCTTTAGAAAGCATTACCAAATAAAGAACAGTCAATGCACCTTTCTAATCCTCTCTTGCTCGATAAATTATGAACTATTCAATGGGTCTCATATGTGGTTATCACCTCAGGAAAAATGATTTTCGGGTGCTGTTTACCATTGTAGGCCCTTTTATATACTCATAAATGTTATTTTAAGGTCAAATCAAGCTGCAAGGAACAATGTAAACTGAATGATATGATAATCTTATTTTTGCAATTATACACTGCTGATAATCTGACCATATGATGCAGGTTTTGTGAGTCTGGACTGTGGAGGTAAGAATAACTTTACTGATGAACTAGGTCTTGAATGGACCCCAGATAATCAGATGATCAAAGGAGAAACAGCAAACATATCTGTGGCAAATGAGACGAGAACACAATATAGAACGGTGAGATATTTCCCAGCTGATAACAATAAGTATTGCTACACACTCAGTATTATTAGCAGGACCAGGTACCTTGTAAGAGCGACTTTCTTGTATGGAAACTTCGATAAGAATGAAGTATATCCAAAGTTCGACATTTCCTTCGGACCAACTCATTGGGCTACAATTGTCATTTCCGATGCTAATACGATAGAGTCTCAGGAGTTAATATTTCTGCCTACGGATCCCACCATCAGCATTTGTTTGTCCAATGCTACAACTGGACAGCCTTTTATATCTACCCTCGAGCTTCGGCAATTTAATGGTTCCGTCTATATGAACCAATTTGAGAACGAGTTCTTCCTTAGTGTATCAGCAAGAATAAACTTTGGTGCAGAAAGTGATGCTCCAGTCAGGTATGCCTTAAATTTTATACATTGAAAGTAAAAGAGACGATCTAGATTTTTTTTTTTGTTATACATTACTTGATGATTGTGTCCTATCACTTTTATGCAACTCTTCTTGAATTTTGGCCTTGATTGGAGAAACATTTTCTCCTCACAGGTTTCCAGACGACCCATTTGATAGAATATGGGAGTCTGACTCTGTAAAGAAAGCCAACTACCTAGTTGATGTTGCTCCTGGAACTGAAAAAATATCTACCAACAAGCCAATTGATGTTAGCAATAACGAAAGACCGCCTCAGAAGGTGATGCAGACGGCTGTAGTTGGCAGAGAAGGATTATTGACATACAGATTGAACCTGGATGGTTTTCCAGGTTTTGGGTGGGCATTCTCCTATTTTGCAGAAATTGAAGATTTGAGTTCAAGTGATATTAGAAAATTTAGGTTCATACTGCCTGGATACCCCGATCTCAGCAAGGCAGCCGCAAATATCCAAGAGAACGCCCAAGGAAATTATCGTCTATACGAGCCAGGATATTACAACATATCTCTCCCATTTGTGCTGTCATTTAAATTTGGGAAGACATCTGATTCTACTATGGGCCCTCTCTTGAATGCAATGGAAATAAACAAGTATCTGAAAAGGAGTGATGGCTCTCTAGATGGTGAGAACCAACTGTGATTCCTTTGGGACACTTGCTAATAATTTTAGTTTGTCCTACTGCTGCCAATATCTTAAATATTAATGATAGTTGCTGTAGTTACACCATCGTCGTGTGTTTGGTACTCAGTATTGGATGAGACTGGACAATTAATAAACTAGATTTTGTCTTGTTCTACTCTCTTAGCTTTGTCCAGTATTATTTAGTCCTCCCTACCAAACATGCTATCTCAATATTTTGAATCAGTTCTTTTCATTTGGTCCGATGAGCATTGATTCTGCAGGGACCCCTGATTCAAGTTCAATTGATTTTCAGGACCAGTTATTGCGGCTGTAACCTCGGCTTATTCATGGGCAGAGTGGGCAAAAGAAGGTGGTGACCCATGCCTTCCAGTTCCATGGTCTTGGGTTAAATGTAATTCAGATCCCCAACCAAGGATAGTATCGATGTAAAGCTCTTCTTCTTTCTTATGATAACCTTGTACCTGTTTTGTGCTACGATGGTTGTTGCGTAGAAAAATATGTTATATACACACGTATAATTGCTGCTTTCGGTATTACAATCCTAGAACTTACCTAAAGATATGTGTGATTAACTTGTAAGTTTTTCTTGGCGGCGTGTTTTCTGCTCTGGCAGTAAATTGTCTGGGAAAAATTTGACTGGGGGAATTCCTACGGCTTTGACAAAGTTGAGCAGCTTAGTGGAGTTGTAAGTTTCAATCTCCACCATTGGTTATTTGGTTCAAGAGATCTTTTTCTTGTCCTTGTATCAAATGATATGACCTGTAAATGATCAACATACATGTCTTGTCATTGCAGATGGCTTGATGAAAATTCACTGTCTGGTTCAATTCCTGATTTTTCTGGATGCCCAAACTTGAAAAAAATGTAATTATTGAAATCTCATTTCCCATTTAGTTTTTTGTGGATCTTTTTTGCATAATCAATTATTTTTCCTGTCACAGACATCTTGAAAATAATCAATTGACTGGCGAGCTACCTTCCTCCTTGGCAGATCTACCAAATTTGAATGAATTGTAAGTTTGCAGATCCTCAATTTGTTCCATTATTTACACTTCACAACATCCTGCAAGATTCCTTGTCATTTTAGAGTATTCATTCTTGACAAAATACTTTTAGTAGCTGAGGTAAGTCATCTTTGTCAGAAAGTATTTCTCTCTTTCTACTAATAAGTATTTTCAAGCAAACATAATTCTTGTCACATAAGCTGCTCAATTCACCTACACTATCATCATTGATGAACAATAGAGTCATGTTCTTTTGTTGCCTTGTCTAACGTGTTGGACCTGCGTTCTCGCATTTAGCTATAAATTCAAATGATCATTCCCTCTTTAATTGACTATCGATGCAGGTATGTTCAGAACAATATGTTGTCTGGAAGAGTGCCATCTGGACTTCTTGATAATAATCTGATTTTAAAGTGAGCATCTATTGCTATTAGGTTTGGAGCATGAGATAATTTTTGTCATTATTATTGTGGAGCAGATTACATGCTTTCATCATCTGCAGTATTTTCTTAAACCACTGAAATTGTTCATATTTTTGTATAATTTGCTCCGTTTTGGTCACTGTCTTTCACAAGAAAGAAAGGAAAGCAATTTGACATATCCACTATGTCAGAATGATAACATAATCACAAAAGGGATAGAAATCAAATGTTTGCTGGAGGGTAACCGGTGGTTGCAAATTTGAGTCTGTTGGGGTGGGGGTGGGTGGGTATGTAACTTGAAGAGATTTTCTTGGGTAAGTAAAACAAAGAAACTTAACTTACTAAAATGGTTAAAGCTGGTATTTTTGTGTGCCCAATTTTAGGCATTGACCTGGTTCCACAGCCTACGTATAATGAAGTTCGGTAAACTTGTGGTTTTATCATAGATGAATAAATGATTTGCCATAAATTATACTGCTTCAGCTCTTAGAAGTTCATGGTCACATTTTATGTCTTGCTGCTTCTTTCCTCGAGGACAGATGCAACATGGGTCAGATATTGTATGATCATGCTGAGCTATAATACTTCTGTGTTCCCATAATTTTGGCAAAATTATCTGTTTTGAACATTTGGGTATGAAAGGCTTTTTACACCCTTAATAATTTATCAAGAGAGGAAATGAATAAGAAAGAGTTTGACCTGATGACGGTTTATAACAGCATCATGTTGCAGTGCACAATTGTGATTACTTCAACTCTGTCTCTGCATCAAATTATTTTGACGTAGAATCACCTTTATGGCATATTTGGAGAGATTCAGATATCTCTGAATAGTATTACAAAAGAAAAAGAAATTAAAAATCTTAATCATGGTACTGGTACTACACACTAAACATGCATAGATGCACTTAGATTATTAATGCTACATTTCTTGGTTGATGTGTACCGGCTTTCGAGTTTTTCTCAAATGCACCTTGTCTTCCTCTTACCAAATTTCTCATCCATGGATTTGGTGTCAGCTTTACAGGAAACACAAATCTTCGCAAAGGGGACAGCGAAGGGCACCGCAAGAAAATTATTATAGGATCATCAGTAGGTGCTGCAGTTCTGCTCATTGCTACTATTACCTCTTGCATCCTACTGCCCAAGGGAAAAAAGAATACTCGTAAACGAGGTCGGATACAAAGTTCTTTACCAATTTTTCAATGCGAATTAAAAAATAAAAATAAAAAAATTAGGTGGATTGACATTTGTATTTTTAAATATATCTCTTAGATAAACTGCTTGGTCCTTCCTTCGATGGTGCCGGCACAGAAGCTGCACATTGCTTCACATTATCTGAGCTTGAAGATGCGACAAATAACTTCGAGAGAAAAGTTGGCTCCGGAGGCTTTGGAATCGTTTATTATGGGAAATTGAAAAACGGAAAGGAAATTGCAGTCAAAGTTCTGACTAATGATTCCTTCCAGGGAAAGCGAGAATTTTCAAATGAGGTACTTTCTCATTATTTTGAGTACCTTTGCTATTATTTGGTGGATGTTCAACCCTTTCTTTCAAGTCCTGATTTGTAGTTTTAAACAATTTTCTTCCAAATACAGTTTCCTGATCCTCTGAATTCTTGGCTATTAGTGCGGTTAATCAATTCAAACACATCTTCTTAGGATGTCCTGATTATCGTGAAATTCAAAACTGCGTTGTTTTAAGCTCCAGTTTCATAGAACTGTTTTTTTTTTTTTAGTTTGACAGATTGCATTTTCCAGATTCGGATTCACATCAATACGATCCATTTTGTTTGGGTATTTCAAAATTAGAGCAGATTTGTTATTACTTTTTTAACTAGCTATTCCATTCGGTCGGTACAAAGAGAGACAAATTAATTCCTAGAATCAATTTGCCACAAGCTAAATACAGATTTGCTCTTATTTTAATTCAACAACAATACAACATTAGTATAATTAAAACAGCATTACTTAATAGTGTAATAATTGAAGTATTGTACAAGATTTGATATTAGCAAAGAAATATTTACTAAAATAAAACCAAGATATTTTTTTCGTCTACCATGGTTTAGATTCTCAAGTAGCTTATCGTTTATCTCTGGGTTCCTAATGAATTATTGAGGGGACTGATGTTCCTATTCTTTCCATAGTATTGAATATAAAATCTTACTTTCTGAATGTGCTGCACCTACTTCTGAAAGAGATGATGTTGATTTTGTATTGATGTAGTACAAACCTTTTATTTCCTAAAATCGATTGATACTTGTTGCATATTGTGTATTAACTAATTAACAAAGTGACTCTTATTTCCTAGGTGGCTCTTCTTTCAAGGATCCATCACAGAAATCTATTACATTTTCTTGGATATTGCCAGGATGGAAAAGATATTCTTGTATACGAGTTCATGCATAATGGGACACTAAAGGAACACCTATATGGTAAGTTATTTCTTCTAAATAAAGATGAGTAGATTTAATTTTTGATTAATCTTAAATTTGCTCTTCTAGGGCCTTCGAAACGCGAAAGAGGTATTAGTTGGATCAAGCGCCTTGAGATTGCTGATGATGCTGCAAAAGGTTGGTGAACAATTATCAAATCATTTGGCCAGAGTAATAAACTTCTTTATGTCAACAAAATTAATCAGATTGGTACCTTTTGTGGTTAAATAAAAGGATTTGTTCAGACAACAATTCCACGTCTTATGCAGGAATTGAGTACCTTCATACTGGTTGTGTTCCATCAATCATCCACCGGGATTTGAAAACAAGTAATATCCTTCTTGACAAGAACATGAGAGCTAAGGTTTCAGATTTTGGTCTTTCAAAACTTGCAGTAGATGGAGCTTCCCATGTCTCAAGCATAGTTCGAGGAACTGTCGGTTATCTGGATCCTGAGTGAGTCTTTCTTTTCTTTGCCCTAGACGTCCAACATTGTTTCTCAAGGGTCATTAGAAGATCAGAGCACTTTGGCTAAGCTTAAAAGTTCACTTATTGGTATATAAGTATGTTTCAAAATAATTATACTCTAGTTTTTGATATATGCGTTCCGGGAATGTCCAATTCCCTTAAATTGTACTACCACTTGTCTGAACGGGAGGGAGTTTGTGTATCGCTAGATTCCAATCCCAGTATCTGGTTGTCTAATAATGAACCCTATTTATTTGCGTGATTGTACATGAGCTCATAGGAAGTGAAGTCATAGTTTGCAATAACTATTTTATTGGTCAAAGTCGGAATAAGTTACTTATTTTGACATTACGACGAGAGTTACTTTCAAAATAAAACGCTCTTTTTACTTAGACGTAAGAAAAAGTAACATATCCAAATAATGTTTGGAAACAAAAAGTTACTTATAATCTTAGCCAAACATGCTCTACATTTTTTATGTTTTCAGCATGTTGTCAATGTTTATTTATATTTCATGCTTGCTTTAGAACTCTTCGTGGATTCCCCTGGCACACTGGCTGGCCTATATCGCTGTCTTGTATGAATGAACTGTATGAATACGGGTTTAAAACATGGTTTCATAATGGAATTTGTGAAAGATTTAGATATTCTGCACAAAACACCATCGGATCTAAAAATATCATTACACAATTCTTGTTTATCAATGGAAATGAACACTTGGTTATTGATTCGTAAAAAAACTTCTGTTTCAGGCCAAAATTTTCAGATTGTGCCCGGTGACATCTATTTGAAAATTAACTTTTAACAGACCATCTGGGAGTCTTTCTGCTTCAACTACAACTTCAGAACAAACTTAAATTTGAAATCTGTCATTTCATTTTGAATAAGAAATCTTAATAGAGTCACCAATAGGAGCCAACTTTCAAATTGGAACCAGACATGCTACTCGTAATTTGTCGATCAATTTTTAAATGTTATTCGTGTTGCTTAGAATTAGCAGCAATTGTCTTTTTATATAGTTTTGCCATCAAATCATCCTTGTACCCTCTGAGTAAATCCTTTCCAATCAAATAATCACATCTCGTCGGATTACTCAATATGATATCATATGAGCAATCTGTACCGACGGAGAAATCTGGTTTATTGAGAGCCAATGTTAATGTTACTCATGGATGCTTAAATTATTGCTCTCTAATGATAAGAAAATATGGCTGCTAGCCTACATGAAACATGAACTGTTGAGAGTTAATTTTATGTTTTCATATAGTTACCAACAATTATTAATTTGTACCCTTTCATGTCATGTAGGTATTATATCTCCCAGCAGCTAACGGATAAAAGCGATGTCTACAGTTTCGGGGTCATTCTCCTTGAGCTAATATCTGGTCAAGAAGCAATTTCTAATGTAAACTTTGGAGTTAATTGCCGCAATATCGTCCAATGGGTAAGATTAGACAGAAAAGGTTATGAATTATGTTAGCACGTCTATAAATTTGATGTTCTTCGTGGGTTGGTATCCTAGCTGTAGCTGCACAAGAAGCTGTTACCATCCATCTGTTTGTTGACATTCTGCTTTTTGTTATGTCGTTATATATGCATAGATTAAAGGGAAAAACGAACACGCACCAAATTTTCTATATATTTTTAACTCGTGTTCGATTTCTAGATTTAACCAGAAAATTGATTATGATCTGTGGAATCATGAACCGTTCAACGTACCCATTAAAATCTTAACATCTATTCAAGAACAGGTGATGTTAACAATTTGCATTTACTGGCATTATGGCAGGCGAAGTTACACATTGAGAGCGGGAACATACAGGGAATCATCGACCCCACATTACACGAATATGACATCCAGTCTATATGGAAAATAGCCGAGAAGGCAATGATGTGCATTCAACCCCACGGTAGCATGAGGCCATCAATGTCTGAAGTTATCAAGGAGATTCAAGATGCCATTGCAATTGAAAGAGGAGCAGCCGCTAAACAAGGTAGTTCGGATGAGATCTCTAGGCATTCGGTTCATTCGTATCTGAATACGGGATCGCTCGAACTTGGTACCAGTGAGCATTATTTGGCTATTGACGAGTCTATCACGCAGCCAGCTGCTCGGTAAAACTTTCGTTTGGATCCTGTAGTTTTTTGTCCCTGCTATTTATTTGATTGATAGGGTGAGAGATTTTGTGAATTTCATTGTGTTATGGTAGAAGTAAGATCTTTTGGTGACGTGGAAACTGTAAATTCTGAGCTTCTTGGTTGAGTACATATTTGTAACTATTAAGAAATTCTCTAATTATTGTCCTAATCTGAACTATTTTTTTGGAAAGTCAATGTGCCCATCTGCCCTTTGTGGGCTTTCCTTTTTGTTGGGCCCAACTTGATTCGCGTTGCTGAACTCCTTAACTAATTGGGCCTGTACTTGGGTATATTGTATGTTCCTCTACTCCGCTATGAGGGCGTTTAGCAGATTTGGTTGACTTGCGATAGGGGTGGCAATGGACACGGGCGAGCTGGCCCTTTATTCCGTGGGCCTCACAGGTTGGGTCGGCCACGCGGACTGCCCACAAGCAAGCTCATTTTTATTTTATTTTTAAAAACAAATTTTCAAAATAAATTCGAAAACGAGCAATTTTTTTTTTCTTTTTTAAAAAAAGTTAGTCGAGGAAAAATATTGGTTTTGTTCAATCCATGATTTGTCTCAAACTCAACTTGAGGGAATGAATCACGTACCTAGAGAAATCAATAGCAATTGGCCTGACCGTGTTGGAATATCATAAGATTTGTAGTTCGTATTTCTGGAACAATAAAGCTATATATACATTATATCTTGACAAGGAGTTCGACATTTCGCTGTGGAAGAATTATGGCCAGTGATGGAATGAATGCATTTAAAATCAATGGTGTAGATTATTGCCACTTGGAAGAATGTCAAACTTAACGTAACTCATAGCCCTTGTTTGGGCTCCATTTTTCCAAGAAAATGCAATTTTGAATAGTAAAAAGTAAAAGAATGCATGGTTAAAAAATAAGAATTTTTTTCTATTTACGTGTAAATTTATTTTATAGGAGAATGTGTAATTAAAAATAAGTATTAAAAATTATTTTTTTTAAATAAAAAGGGAACCCAAACATGGGCAAAATGTACATGTAGCATGATTACTTCTAGAAATGCACTGAAGATATATAATCATGCTACATGTACATTCTTATTTATATTAAATTTGACATCTTAACACATGACATACATTATAACCAATAATTTTTACAACTCTTTTATATCATTGACCAGATTTTTAACACATGAGGAATGTCACAACAATGTACACATAACTTAATTCAATGATACATGGTTTAAATCACTTTACCAGAAGAATAATGACACAAGTAGTGCCACAATTCTAGGTGATAGAAGGTGATTTGATAAAACAGAAGACTGTATTTTAAATAATCCAATAATAGAGTATCACGTGGGTTCATGATATATACCAACTCAGGCTATGTGGGTAGAAGGCTGGTTCGAGAGGGCATAGTGTTGTCCATAGTTAAAGTGCTATATAATTTAACCCATGTTTTGTTTAGATTAAAAAAAAAAAAAAAGATTTTAATAGATTTTGATGAAAATTAATGGAATGTATAGTTAAAAAGTTACGAGTACATAAAATGCGTGATTAAATTTAAATATTGATTTGAACTTAAATTTCAATATAATCTTTTAGTTAAATCAAATAGGACTTAATATCTATTTTAGATGGAATTTTGTTCTAAATGATGAATAGCATTTGAAATAAAAAATTAACGATTGTGCTACATATCACAATTTATAGATTTATTTACTAAGATATAGATTTATTTACTAAGACGTGAAGTGACAAAAATTGATAGAATCAAAATCTTATTAATCAAATAAAAAAAGAGTTTTTTTATGTGAATCTCGATGTACAGCCCCCCTCGTAATAGGAAGTTTACGAAATTTTTTATTGGACGTGGAGCCCTCTTTTGTGAGCGGGTGGCACAACAGGGTGTCAACCCCAGGTTATAAATATCTAAACCCTAGAAAAAATTCTTCAAATTTCATTTTGTCATTAAGTGCCTGTTTGTGCTATATTATTTCCTCATTTTTAGAAGTATTTGAACCCTTTTTTAGAAATTTGGTGAGTCCCACAAGACACAACTTGGTCAAATATGATTGGCTCTCTACTATTCCAACGGTTACGTTTTTCTATTAATGTGCAACAAACAAGCACTGACTAACATTACACAAGCATAATCTTTTAAATGGTGAGAATATTTTGATAGTTTTAATTCAATTTATCGACACTTTATCAATTTGTAAAATAGTCTGTAATTGGTAATGTGCAACAAATATTTTCTAAAAGCTAAATGCTAAGAAAATGTTGACTTTGACGTAATTTTTTGAGTTTTTTAAAACCAATTATATCGAAAATTAAATCAGACGAGCAACATGGTGATAAAAATACTAAAAATAGCATTGCTGATGAAAAACGATAAGGTCCGTTGATATATCGGCAGCGACACGTGGGATAATCAGATTTAACAACTGTATTCATTAAAATCGACGGTGTAGATAGACCAAATCCCATTCCCAGTCTCTCATCTCAATCGTCTCCTCTCTGCCCATTTCTCCACCCTCCGATCTCCCAATTCACTCTCCTCTTCTCCCTCCCAAATACAAATTCTCCCTCTTATCCCAGTCCCGGTACTCATTTGCCCCTTTCTTTCTCTCTCTAATTTATCTTTCTACAGTTCCTTAAAAATTATTGTATCTGTATCCGTATTCATCCATGGACACTCAATTTGGATTTTGTTTTCTAGGGTTTTGGAGGCATGGCGGATGCTGGCATGCAGGGATTTCTGCCGGGCAGCCCTGATGGCGGCAGCCATGAAAGTGGTGGGGACCTCAGCCCTAGGTCGAATGTTAGGGAGCAGGATAGATTCCTGCCGATCGCAAATATCAGTCGGATCATGAAGAAGGCGCTACCGGCTAATGGAAAGATCGCCAAGGAAGCTAAAGAGACCGTTCAAGAATGCGTCTCTGAGTTCATTAGCTTCATCACCAGCGAGTATGCCGTTAAGCTCATTGTGTGATTACATTTTCCTTTTCTTTTTCTTTTTGTGTTTTTATGAATACCTGATTGAATGATGGAGAACATCGGCGATTCACAATTGGAGTTAAAAAGGTTTGCCTTGCCTTTTTACTTTTTAATTACTTCCGTGGAATAGAAATCCCAAAGGTGCGAGATCAATTTAAACACATCATTTCATCTTTTATATATTTGCTATTGTACGTGACCATTCCTTGGCATACATGGTAATTATTGCAGGAAATTACAAAATCAATATTCGCAAACAACACACGCACACTTGAGCATATTCCTTGAAATCTGTATATGTTAAACATAGACGCAAAACTGTATATTGTATATGTGCATGCATCTATGGGCTGTGTTGTCTTTTTATGAGCGTCTTTGCTGTAATTTGTTTTTATGTGTAACGAGTTCAATTGCAAATTGAATTTTCGTATCTGTTTTGGAAGCATTTATATAAGCATTGAACGTGTGCAAGTAATTGAAAATATTTTGGTTGTTTATATGTCAAGGGCAAGTGACAAGTGCCAGAGAGAGAAGAGAAAGACAATTAATGGGGATGACTTGTTATGGGCTATGGTGACTTTGGGGTTCGAAGATTACATTGATCCACTTAAGGTGCACCTGTCTAGGTACCGAGAGGTAGGTGCTTCCTATTTTTTTTAAATAAAGACTGGCTCCTGCTTGTGGTCTAAACTATACTACTTAGTTTTGCTTTAGATATTGCTAAGTGTTGCAACTAATGTCTTTGTTTTTTGCTTTCGGTGTTTTTGATTTCTTGTGGCACGACAGATGGAGGTGAGTGCATATAAATTGCTTCATCATTCGATGTTTTTTATTTTGGTTCATTTCATTAGACAGCTTGATGTTTTGACTCGGTTTTTTCCACAGGGTGACGCCAAGGCATCAGCAAAGGGCGCAGATGGATCTTCTAGAAATGATGCAGTACAATTTAGTACTAGTTCACAGGTACCCTGTTACATTTTTTTTTGTGTGCCTTTGCAGGAGTTTTACTTAGGCTTATTCGTTACAAATATTTATTGCAATTACTAATTTACTATCCCCTGTATGTGTACAGCTTGCTCACCAGGGTTCATTTTCACAAGTAATTAATTATGGAAACTCTCAGGTACCCACTATCTATGTCTCTGTGCAAGGCTCTACGTTCTCACTTCCCATGTTATTGGCTAGTTTACACTATCAATTATCAAATACTCATAATTAATGTGTATGTTGTATGTGTTTCTTGTACTTTTCCAGCTCTACGTGCTGCATAAAACTTTTTTCGTTTATGAGATTGTATCATATTCTCTTTCTGTTCAACTCCATGTGTAACAAGAAAAAAATACATTCATATGACATTTAACTTTTCTGATTGTTCATAAAAACATGGATTTCTAGAGATGACNTCACCAGGGTTCATTTTCACAAGTAATTAATTATGGAAACTCTCAGGTACCCACTATCTATGTCTCTGTGCAAGGCTCTACGTTCTCACTTCCCATGTTATTGGCTAGTTTACACTATCAATTATCAAATACTCATAATTAATGTGTATGTTGTATGTGTTTCTTGTACTTTTCCAGCTCTACGTGCTGCATAAAACTTTTTTCGTTTATGAGATTGTATCATATTCTCTTTCTGTTCAACTCCATGTGTAACAAGAAAAAAATACATTCATATGACATTTAACTTTTCTGATTGTTCATAAAAACATGGATTTCTAGAGATGACAAAATAGCTCGT
>CAIGRL010222451.1:0-11417 GCA_903798325.1 Fraxinus xanthoxyloides
CTCTTCCAAACCCTAAAATCATTTTTTCTCTCATCTCATCTCCATTCTCTCTTCACTATCGTCTCTTTACTCTCAAATTGAAGCCACCACCGTCACCGCTACAGCAACCCGCTTGATGTGAGCATCGCTGCTGCAACGGCGAGTTGCAGTGCAACGAAGCGAAGTGAAGCGGATCAGCTCCATAGTGATGGTGGTGTAGTCGAAGTAACAGAGTGACTTCACCCCTGTCGACGTTACAATTCAGTAGTGATGGTGGTGGATCTAGCGACAACGATGTGCGGTGATGGTGGCAGATTTGGCGGTGTGGTGAGGCGTTTGTTCCGCGATGGGTTTTTGTTAATAGGTCTATAAAAGTGTGTAGTGTGGAAATGGAGTTCTGGTGGTGGTGATGGCGATGATGGTGGAAGCGGCGAGTGTGATGTGATGGCAGTTGTGGGGGTGTTGGGCGATTTTGGATCTCTTTTGTTGGTGTGAGCGGTGCTGGTGAGGTGGGTTTGATGGTGGTGGTGGTGGTGGGTCTAACGACAACGATGTGTGGTGATGGTAGCGGAACTGGCGTGGACGGTGAGGTATATGTAACTATATCAACGAGCCGAGCCGAACCGAGCCCGAGATAAAAAAAAAATTTTGGGCTCGACTCTAGCATTTTTTGGCCGAGCTTTTTTGGGCCCAAGTGAAGCCGAGCCTGGCCAAAAAAATGAGGTTCGGCCTGGGCTTTTGGCCCGAGCATTAACGGGCCGAGTCGGCTCGGTCTTTTTTTTTTAAATCTACATTTTTTTAAAGTCTATTCAGCAGGTAGCTTAATTTTTAACTGCCTACACAACAAGCAATTACTGCATGTTGTGTAAGCAGCTTTAATTTCAAATTTTGATTTTTTTTTGCTAGACACGGGCCGCCCGACTCGGTGCAACCGAGCCTGAGCCTGAGCCTAAGCCCAAGCCGGGCTTGGCTCGGGCTTTTTCCGAGTTGGCCCGAGTTGTCCGAGCCCACGAGATTTTTTGCCACCCCTAGGTACTGGTACCGTAATGGTTTCTTGTTAATAGGTCTATGAAGATGTGTAGGCTGGATATGGTAGTTGTGGTAATGGATGAAAATGGTGGTGGTGGTGGTGGTGGTGATTGTAGAGACGATGACGACGACTGTGAGGTGATGGCGGTTGTGGAGTGTTGGCGATTTTGAATATGATTTGTTGTTGTTGTCGGTGTTGGTGAGGTTGTGGTGGTTGTGACGGTGGCGGCGGCAGTGGCGATGACGGTGGTTGTGGGTGGAATGAGATGGGATGAGGTGTTTGTGACCAATTATTTAGTTAATTGTGACCAATAATTGGTTAATTTGTGATAAATAAATAATACGTGACCTAAAAATTGTGATTGTGGCACACAATTTTTTAAGTTGTGACCGAGAAATTAATTGTGACCAATTAATTTGATAATTTGTAATGAATAAATGAGTTGTGACCAATAAAAATTTTGATTTTGTGATCGATGAGTAATTTGGGATCTATATATTTTTTGATTCGTGATCGATAAATAACATATAACCTATAAAATTCTTGATTTGTGATCAAAAAATAACTTGGGAATAATAATTTGATAAGTAATTTGCAATGAATAAATGAATTGTGACCAATAAAATTTTCGATTTGTGACCTATAAAATTTTGATTTGTGATCGAGAAATAATCTATGACCTATAAAAAATCTTATTTGTGACCGAGAAAAAATTTATAACCAATAATTTGATAAATTGTGACTGAAAATTAACTTGTGACTAATGTGGTATGGTAATTTTGAAAATATATTTTCGAAAAAAAAAAATGTTAAACTTATAACACAGAAACGCAAAACATTTTGTTGAAGTTTTGAGTGTTTTCAATGAAAATTTTGAAAACACTTGAAACATTGAATGTAAATGTTTAATTAAATTTTATTTAAATAAAATTATAAAAGTTAGAATTTTTTTTAAAAAAATTAAAATACAAAATTCTAACAAATAAAATTTAAAAAATTTAAAAAGGTGAAACCTTAAATTCTTAAAAATGAAAACTTACAAAAAAAAAAAAAAAATAGTTCAAATCCTTAATTATTATTTACATAAAAATTTTAAAAAATATTTTTAGATCAACTTATGGCATTGAAATGAACTTTCTTTTCTCAGAAAATACTTGATCCATCAAAAGTACTGTATATAAATTTAAAAATCTATTACATGTTAGACTAGATGATATCGAACATAATTAAAGATTAGAAACATTTAAATTGTTTGTTCAATATTACGTAATGTAGTTTAATATTTCTCAAATATCGTATAGTAGACTCTGATAATTTGCAAAACAAAATAGCTTCTTAAAATAGTTAGAGTTGAATGTGCTGAATTAGTGAAATGTCACGATTATAAATAAGGTGTAAGCTCAGAGACTTGATCAAATCAACTTATTAAACCTTTTTTTAATTTTACCATTCACTCCAAATGATACTAGAACTTAGTTCACTAACTTGGGTTTCACTTACCACTTGAGTTAGGTGATAAGTGCGTTTTAACACATTTATTGAACATCTAAAACTAGTAGGTATTGATTAAATTAATGAAATTCTACTCACAATCGGATAATGTTTGCTTTTATAGGTTGAAAATCACCAATTAAAAGAGAACAAAAAAAAGGAAGAGAAAATGACCAAAAGCGTACAAAAAGGTGAATCCGGGGATCAAAATGGACAAGTGTCGAAGGTTGAAGAACCTTGAATGCAATTTATGGAGGGCATGAATGAAATTAAAGTAGTATTTGAGGACCAAAATGTAAACAATTAAAGTTAAGGGACCAAATGAAAAACAACAAAGAAAAAGGCCGCATGTGGGTGGCTCGAACTGGCTCGTGCGGGGCTATTGTAACAAATAGGTAGGGCCCAAATGCATAACCGGTGTTCCGCCGTGGCGTTTTTTACATTTTCTGATTGTTGGGGACTGTTTGGCAATTTTGGGCATGAGCCTTTTGCCCCCGTTCTTCAATACCAAGCCATACCCATTTTAAGAATCTAACCAAAGGGAAGGATTTTACGTTTTATTTTGTATTTTACACAATATTCTCTCTAAGAACTTGAAATGTATTTCTCCAAATATTCTCCTATTTATCATATGTTTAAAATGAGCCAAGTTCTTGAAGTTGGGATGATTGATTAACCTAATTTTATTGATTTCAATAATTGCTTTTTAATATTTAAGTATTTATTTTCATGTGTAGTTACTATTGATTTCATATTATTCATTTATTTGGCCAATAAATGTTTGTGTTGAGCGATTTGTGAAATGGTTGATAGGGTATTGTGCATTTTAGACCAAATAGTAAATACTTTAAGTTTTTGTTGTAGATAGAGATATATTCTCAACCTTCATTGACCCATTAAAGTGCATTCACAAAGAGTTAATGCAATTATTGGGTTTTAATCGGTATAGAGATATATTGGGTTAAACCAATTGATAGTGATTAATTTCACTCGAAAGAGGCAATTAGTTAAATAAGAAAATCGAGTCTAACATACTAAATGAGTAATTTGTTAATTTGAGTGTAGATAAATTAATTAGCGACGGTTAAGTAAAACCAATGAATCACAACTACTCTATCCTCTCATTTTATCTAACTTTTAGATTTGTTATTCTTGTAGAATTTTTTGTATTTTTAATATTTAAAAAATCAAAATCATATTATGTGTTATATTGTCAGAATTAAATTAATTACTCCACTGTCCCATTTATATAAACTAGTTAGGGATGATAATAAAATTCGCTCAACTCGATACCCGTTGCTCCGCGCCCCGAATGGGACATAGATTACCCGCCTAATCAGGTACACGGGGCGTGGATGGAGCAATGATCATTATCCGAAGCGGGCACGAGGAGGGTACGGGAAACATAGTCCACATCCCACTACCCGCCTCGTTTAAAATTAATTTCAAATTTAAGTTTTTTAACGAACAAAAATAATAAATTTATCATCATTTTTAAATAGAACATAAGTTGCTTTTAACAAATTAGTAAAAAAGTAATAATATTTACTAAGTAAAGAAATAAAAAAATAAAAGCAAAAATTAAAAAATAAATTGGGCGATAAATGAGGCAAAGGACTTGCCTCGCCTCGCCTCGCCTCCCCTCGCCCCGATCCAATCCAGCCCCGTCCCACTTTAATAGGGTATGGATATGAGATAAGATAATAAAAATACCCGACGGAACGAGGGTGGAATATGCCGACCCGTCCCATACCCGCCCCGTTACAATCCCTAATGCTAGTTTTGTTTTTCACATGGAATAGAAAATCTTATTTAATGATATTGAAAAAATATTTGTTGCCATAAACTTTCTTAGTTTACCCTTATTTAATTATTTGTAACTAATAATAAATTGGAGAACATTGGTTATAATTAAGCAAATTAAATAAGATTATATTAGTAAACGAAAAAAAAAAAAAAAAGGTATTCTCAATAAAGAAATAGAACTATAAAATTGGTACAAAAAAGTATGGAAAATCAGTTTATATAAATAAGACGGGTGGAGTTTTATATACATTGTGCAATATTCATTCCATTATACATGTTTTCTATTTTACACATCAACACAGCAACAATAACATCTTTTCCATCATTCTGATGACCACTCACAAAAGATGCAATAATTCATACTAGATTTTTGAAACAATGCTCAACAAGTTTGGATTGATATTCTATAGCATCAGAAAAGGAGTTGTTGCAAAAAACATGAAATGAAGCCCATGTTTGAGCCCCATGGGAATCAGGTACATCATACAACCATGTACCATCCACTCCGTCCCCCGTTGAAACATCATTATAGCAATACCACATAACTCTGCTGGAACCACTTGAAGCTCTAACAAAAGTTCGCTACCATTGCAAAATATTTAAACAAGATGTACTCCTATTTATAGACTATAAATAATTAACCCAAATATTCATCTACTATAATACAAATTTATTTTTGTGCATGGGTGTGTCTGTCAAGAACAAAGAAATTTGACGGATGAAGTATTAGTTCTTGAATCATGTACAGGGTCATTTACTGTACACCTGTACATAGTAAAGAACTTCCAATTTCCCCAGTACCTCTCTAAAAGAATGATAATTACTTATTAGAATCCCAGTGAAAGGTCCAATTATGTATATTTGTGTGTAAATTGAAAACATAAACCATAAACATCTATACAAATGTTAAAAGCTTTTTAGTAGTTCAGTAAACTTTTCAGTTTTCAAGTATTAAATTTTGTCAAACTTAAATATTGATCCACCATTGTTTCATTAATAGTTGACTCATTAAAATATATAACTTGTCTAATTTTCAAACTGGAAACTTGTGATGCAGCGCCAGAACAACATTGTACTACCTCCACCCTACATGTTTTCCAGCATCATCACCAACGCTGAGGATTTACAAGCTTCACGAGAATTGTTTATGTTTTTCCCATGACTTAGGTTTTGCTTTTAGAAATTAGGTATATTTTTAAAATTAATTGGAATCATGGTTTGTGAATCCAGGTATAAGACTTGCTTGCCTTTCTATTGGGTGTGTATAACACATGCATTTTTATTATTATACCCAGTTGATTAAACATCTTATATTGAAAAAGGAATTCTGAGAAGAAAATCAGTGCTTTAAGACATAGCTTAAGAAGGGTAATAATGCGTGTTCTATTCATAGATGATTCAATTTGAGCTCTAATTTCTTTTCTCAATCTAGATTTGAATGTCCTCCAATGCTTTCCCATATATTTCTCAACCCTTACATTTTATTTCTCTAGTGTTTGGCATTCGTTTAATGTACTTTTCAATTATACATGCATGATTTTGACGATGGTAAAGTAACAAATTTTAGCAATAATTAATCTCTACATGAACTATGGATATATGTTTAGAGGAAATCCAAGTTGTGAAATTTATGACGCAATAGATTGTATTGAACAATGTTTGTATTCATGAACTCGTGCATCAATTTTGAAACTTCTTTAGTTTAGACAATACTTAAACTGTCGAAAACAAGCACTTGATAATTTTGATAAGAGTTACTTGCTCGCAGAAGATTATGCACCTGATGATTGGGACGACGACATCAAACTTGTGGAAGATGATTTCTCCTATTTAATGAGAATTTACTTGCAAAATATTATTAGAACTTACTAAGTTGAATGAAAGCAACACGCTTATGGAAGATTACATGTATTGGGACGAATTTTAAAAGTGGGGATAAAATCCACTTTAAGGGGCCAATGAGACCAACTTCTCATTGCCAATGAATTTTGACTACCGACCTGTCATTCAACCCCAAGGAGATGAAGTGTAACATCCCAAAATTCTTATGGCACATTTTTATAATTTTGGAAATTTGAAGTTTTAAAGTAAAATACGTATTATATCCCGTAGTATTTGTGTCAAATAATTAAATATTGATAGAGAGAGACTTAGCATATTAATGTTGGCTCATTGGGTAGTTCGTAGTTGACCGTGTATATTAGATTCGACAAAAAATTAATTTAAATAAGTTAGACCCAATATATAGTAGTTTAAGGAAAAACAAGGTTAAATAGAATTTTGACTTGGCATCCTCGTGCAGATAATTATGGGTTAATCTTTTGATTTTTGTAGGATAAAAAGGTTAATCGTAATTCTAATCTGATTTTGATAAAGTTTAATTGTAATCTTAATTTGATTTTCATAAAGTTTAATAGTAATTCTAATTCTAGTAGTTGAAACCAATTATTATCCAAATTCCTTATATTACATGGCTTTCCACTTGTAGTTGCATGCAAACTCGATATTGATTTCAACTATAAATACTGTAAATTCTCGTTATTTCACTACAGAAAATAAAGAGTCATAGCAAAGAGAGGGAGAAGGAAAGGAAAAGGCATAGAAAAATAATAGGAGAAATTTCACGTGCAAGATTTTATCATCTTTTCAACCTTTCAATAATGAGGCATACATAACGTGCAAATTGTTCATTTCTTTATACTTTTATGTATTCAATGAAATATGCATGAATTGCTAGTGGACTTTCGGGATCGCCATATCGAAATGTGAACTCATTCGAGAACTCAAGACGAAAAGAAATGGAAATTTAATTTTTTTTCGAGGCATATTTGTGAATTGATTACACAATATTACACTTACGAATATATTTGACAAGTTTCCAACATTTCGATCTTTTTCACAATTTGCTTGATTGTGCTATTAAATAAATTTGCTCGGAACGAGCAAGAATTTAAGTTTTGGGGTGTTTATAGTGTGTTTTAACCATTTATTGGACACCTAAAACTAGTAATTATGGATTAAATTGATGAAATTCTACTCACAATTAAGTATATTTGTTTTTATATGCCGAAAAATCACCAGTTAAAAGAGAACGGACAAAAAGGAAGAGAAAATGACAAAAAAAACGTACAAAAAGGTGAATGTGGGGACCAGGGTGCAGAAATGTTGAAAGTCGAAGGACCATATTTGAAATTTACGAATGGCATGATTGAAATAAAAGTCAAAAACTATGGATCAAAATGTACACAATCAAAGTTGGGGGATCAGATGTACAATTAATAGGGACTTAGACGCAAAACAACAAAAGAAAGAGCCTATATGTGTGCATTGTAGCAAATGGGAAGTGGTCTAAATGCATAACCGGGTGCGCTAGGAGTGATGACGCGGGTGCACCCAGTTCTCTTTGGGGGCCTTTTTTACATTTTCTGATTTTCGGGTGTTGTTCGGAAATTTAAATTAGCGGCATCAACTTGGGAACAATGAGGAAGAAATGATGAAAAAATCCAAAGAAATGTGGATTGATGTTGGGGCAATATTATGTGTAATATTGTTATAATTAAACAGTGTTCTAAAAGACGTAGTGCATTGTGCAGGACGATGCGTGGAGATCAAACTACGGATAAGACGAGTTTAGGGCATATGCATAAAAAGCGAAAAAAATGTTCTCTTAGTTTAATATTATTTTAATTTTTATTCAATCAAAAAATCATTTAATAATTAAAAATAATATATATCAAACATCTAAAACAAATTTATAGAAATTTTAAATATTTTTCAAAAGTTTTCAACAAAAAGATAAGTTTGAAATATAAATCAACATTTAAGTTTTAATTGAAAGAATTATAAAAAAATTAAAAGAAGGAAAAAAAAATAATGCTCGCTTAGGCGCGCATTAGTGATCAATGATTGTCGTTGACTGCTAAATAAGGCGTCAAGCCAGTTTTCGCCGCGCACACGCCTAGACCGCCAATACGCGAACACTGTAATTAAATTAACTATTGTGAATAAAAGCAAACATTCCTTGAATGATCGATTTGGACTCATCGTTTACTTTATTACTTGAATGTGATCCATACACTTGCGATTCGTAATTTTAACGAACACTAGGCATTGATCTTAAGTAGAAAACAGTTTGATTATATTTGTCTTTTAATCTTTTGAGAAAAATATAAATACTTATTTTCAAATAATTTTTCTTTCAATTTTAACAGTTGCATCGGAGGTTACTGAACTTTTATCATACTTACAATTTGGTCACCAAACTTTTATTTATGAGCAACGGGTCATCCCATTTGAATTCAATCAATAAGACTGCTGAGATATCCATAAAAAATAACGATGTGGCTACATGTCAACCAGTTTTCCACGTCAACTCATGTAAACTTGTACTAGGGTCATTAAACTTTTAAGACTTACGATTTGGTCATTGAACTGCAATTAGGTACAACCACGTCACTACAATTTACAACCATACAGCTCACTCCATCAGTCGAGAAGAGGATGAAAATTATAGGATTTCTTCCTCATTTGTAATCAGCACAGTCAGAAATAGATATTCGGTCAATCATTAGACCAATGCGCCATTGTGGAGAAATATTGATTCTTAAGACATTATAATAGGTACATACGAGACATTTATATTTTTATTGATGAGTTTATTCAATTCTTTGCTCTTTCTAAACTAGTGTACAATAACTCAATAGTTTTTTTTGTGTATTATGTGTAAATTTTAATGGTGGATGTTGACTATTATCATGGCATTAGCATGTGATGCATCACCGTACTAACATTATAGATTTATTGTGGATGGTTGATACTTTGAAAACATAATTAGCAAAATATGTGTGAAATGAACGTCTCATTCGTAGAAGAAAATGTAGCGTTTTGTGATTTCATTCTTCATGTATGTTGTGCATCTTTCAACTAAATCGATTCAACCACTTAAATAACCGTTCTCAAACTAGCTAATGTTGGTAGCTCATCGAAGAAACTCAAATGGAGTTGCCTGATTAGTCATAAATAAACAATTGTGGTCTGAATACACCAAAATAGAAGTCCGATAACCTAGTTACAAGTATATGTTGAAAGTTTAGTGACCTCCATTGCAACTTTACGGAGATAACTCGGGGAAATAGACTGACACGTTGGCACATTTTTAGTTTGGGATTTTTTCATGAACTAATACAATAATCATTATTTATGTCTCTTACAATTAGAAAGAATGAAAGTGAAATCAAGACATTTATAAATTTCGGAGTTAAATTCAACATTTGAAAAAATTGAGAATTAAATTCCAAACTTTCGAAAATTTACATCTGGTCAATTATTAATGATTTTGGAATGAAGATGACTTAATTGCAAATATTAGAAAATGAGGACAAAAAATCACATGAGAAAAGGAGTTCAATTAAAAAAAGAAATTTGTTAAATTTTTTTCTCACTCTTTGATGGAAATCATTTTAAACAAGAATGTTTCCTAAATTTTGTTCTTTAAATACATACCAAAGTCCAACAACTAAAAAGAGATTAAGATTTCAATAGGCAATATATTCAAGCTGAGAGTTGGTGAATTCACGGTATACATATTATACAAGTTCAAAAGGAGGAAAAAAATCAAGAAATTAATCAAGAAGCTAGGATTTTAAGATTTTACAAAAAGAATGTTGAATCTTGGTATAAAATTTTCAGTTTTTCCCCTTTGTCCTTAAAATCTGGTGATGTACTTTAATTCAATCATGATTTATTATTCTTCCATGATGTGTAATTAAGTAATGAGTTAGAATGAATGATTATAATCTAGTTTTGAACCTTGATTTTAATTAAAAAAAATTAAATCTTCAATTGATGTTATTAATTTTTTTTTACTTCTAATATTATTATTGGATTGATTGCCCACTAATCCATTGATTTTTTGAGTGATAATCATGTCGAGATGCAGATTATTTGTTTAGATCATGTAGTAAAAGTCACGAACTAGTATTATAGCGTAAAAATACTTTTTTCTAGTTAATATGGTTGTTACATGGATTCTTAGAGATTTAATACATTTAACTAAGGTGTCCACATTGAGATATGGAATTAACTTAGTTAAATAAATCAATTCGAACTTGAATATGGTAAAGTGAATATGTTAGAAATATTCGATCGGGCACACATAATCCATTATTATAACTATTAGATAGTTGTTCTCGTATAAACGATAATTCGGACTTTTAGAATCACTTTATAACTTTTACGATCCGCATACTTTTTGAATATAAAATCGACAACACTCACCATTATAAATAATAGAAAATACGTTCGAGTACTACCCCTTCAGAGGTGGTCGAGTTGGTGGAGCAGGTGAGCGCGGAGATCAAAGGTCACGAATTCGAATTCCCTATCAACACTTTCTCGGTCGAGTCCGTCGCACCGGACTTGCCCTATGCGATTTACCTCTCATGTGTAGTTTGTGGGTTATTACACATGGATCGGAGTTTACCCAGTGCGCACTCACAGTGATCAGAGCTCCGCGGCGGGTAACGGCTGCGGGTTCCTACGTCATCAAAAAAAATACGCTCAAGCACTTTCCAAGTGAAAAGATGAACCTCAAGATGAAAAATAGTTTTAGAAGGTATACCGTAAGAATCTAGAGTAATGTTATTTATCATCATGATAATGAAATATCGATAATGTGATAACATATTATCCCTCACATCTCTCTCTCTCTCTCATAAAAATTGAACCACCCAATCTCATTTTTCCACATAGACTACTACATCATCAATATTCTATCATCATAATGATAAATATAATTATTCAAGAATGTATAGCAGGGCCTGCAAATATGGATCAAGAAAAGCGATGGTCGCTTTCAACAAGTTGACAGGAGCGAAGTCAGCACGTTGACGTAGGGGGTCCCGGAGTTGAAGGGGTGGGGCCCCTGAATTTTTTTTTAAACATTAACTGTTAAAATGAGGGAAATTGGTACTTTGTGATAAAGAAAGGAAACAAATGAATATAAATTAATGTACATTAATTGAAGACTTAAAAGATGGTAATACTTTCATGGAGATATGTCGGTAATCGACAATTATTTTTTGGACGTTTACAATTCTACTAGTTCAAACTT
>CAIGRL010222503.1:0-10085 GCA_903798325.1 Fraxinus xanthoxyloides
TAGCTTACATGGTAGAAGGGCAACCTTAAAAAATCTTATCATTACGGTTATCAACGAACTGCCCTAGCTGACTTCATGTTCTGGATTCGCCACTGTTCCTATGTTTCAATCATTGAAATTGTGGTAGTCAAAAAATATATCCATGAAAGATAAGGAATAAGTAACTTGATCTATAGACATAGGTCTAGAAGATTGCTAGACTTATCCCAATCTATGTGGAGAAAATGAATCGAGAGTTCATTAAGATATTGATGCTAACTTTCAATCAGACTAGAATGACGGTGAATCTCAATCTAGATATGTGTTTTCTCTTAATAATAAAGCAGTATGTTGGAAAGATTCAAACAAGAAACAACCGTTGATTCAATAGTAAAAGTTTTATACATTATTGTTCCAGAAGCAACAAATGTTGTGGTCTGGATCAGGAAGTTCATCAATGAACTTTGATTAGTTTCTAATATTGTTGATCGTATGAATCTGTATTGTGATAACAATACAGTCATCACGCAAGCAATGGAACTAATGACTCATCAATTATCCAAATATGTATTAAGGCAATATTATCTTATTGAAGAGATGATACAAAGAAATGACGTAAAAAAATAATGAATTCCCACTAGTTATAATATTGCAGATCTTTTGACAAAGAGTTATCGAAATTAAACATGATACATAAATGATTGGATCTAGTACAAGTAGAAGTTTGTAAGTGTTATGCCCTACATTCAATCAATTTTGGATATAAATACTTTTAATTTATAATTGATACATTCTATTTATGGTAGATCCACTATTTAATTGAATAGATATATAATATTTAATTGAATTAGCATTCTATTAAATTAAATTATAGAATTCGTAGATTCAAGTAGTAACAATTTGTTAGTTACAAAAAGTTGCGATTGTGACATACATTTACATATGACTAATCTTAAATTATTTGTGATCATATGTAATAACGAAATATAGATATCGTTACTATCGTTAGATCATCACATGTGACATTTCTCACTTTTGAAGTGAGTAGTTGATCTTACAATTTAAAATGTAGTGACATTTAAATGACCACATGGATGATTTGTTAAAGAACTAAACATGAAGACCCGTTTGAGAGATTCCACATGGATAACTACCTGAGTATCAATGATTAATCTCTAACGTTCAGTAGTGGAATTGGTTCTTTGACTCGAGGTCATCATAGTATCTTATATGAGGACATTTATGTTTTGGTAATGTTGAATGTTGCTCTACCAAGAGTCGCTAATACGACATTTTTCGAGTATGTCAAAAATCATATGAATATCGTGAATGATTGATAGATGATTCGTCATTCTTATATATTAAGATGTTATGTTCCACATTTCATTCACTTAAATTAATAACGAAATCCTTGGTCGAAATGTACTCATAAGTTGATTTAATTATGGGATGAAAGATATGATCGATAATCGAGATTAACACACTTCATATCTCGTAATTAATCGAATAATATTGATGAAATGATTATAGCTTCACGGTAAACAAACAAGTTTGGTTTTATCGTACCATGTGACATCTTTCGTAACATGTGTTGTCGACACATTGTTAAATATGAATCTGGGACAACGAATATGAGTTAATTAATTTAAGTGAATTAGTGATAAATTAAAATGGTGTTTTAATTTATCTTATTTTGATTAGATCGAAATAATAATTCATGTCGTTGGATATCATAATCAGAAACCTAATGAATAACACATAAAATGAAAACTAGAAGAATGAAATATGCTAATTAATTAATTAATTGAAAAGTGTTAGACAATTAATTAATTGGGTTACTTTTTAATTAATGGATCATGGTTACATAATTAGATTGATTAAATATTGAACCGAANTGACTTTTCCCGTTACATATATTGCCCGATACATTTCTAGATGTCACTGTTGGTCAACGTATGTGAATTACTGTTAAATTAAAAGGGGGTGGTTTAATTTATCGTTTTTGATTAGATCGAAATAATAATTCATGTCGTTGGATATCATAATCAGAAACCTAATGAATAACACATAAAATGAAAACTAGAAGAATGAAATATGCTAATTAATTAATTAATTGAAAAGTGTTAGACAATTAATTAATTGGGTTACTTTTTAATTAATGGATCATGGTTACATAATTAGATTGATTAAATATTGAACCGAATTAAGTTTAAGTGAACTTCTATTTATTTGAGAAATAGTACAACACAATTCATTATCTTAGTACAAGAAAAGAGAAACCACAATTCTCTCATTTTAGTTCCCTATGTGGATTTTCATTAGAAATTGAACAATTAGACAGCTGTGAATTACAAATTCTAATCGTTCGTGTTCAAAATAAACAAATGAGTTTACAAAATTCAATAAATGTATAATTCATATCACATTTTCTTTCTAAACACAAAGAAGATTTTTGGCGAAAATTGAAATATTGTTTAAATTTCTTTATTCATGTTAAGCAAATTCCCAACAAAATCATGAAACAAGTTTGTTTTCTAAGTACAAATTCAGGGTTCTCTAGCAGATTATCTTTTTCCAAGACTAATTTTTATAATTCTATTGATTTTAATAGATGTGGTTCCAGAGAATATCTTGAGTTGTTTCAAGAGTTAAATGCTAAACACATTTTATTTTCTAAATACACGCCCTCAAAAGAAATCTCGAATTGGATAAAAGTATCTTATGGCACAAATTAGCGTATGGACAAAATAAGTCGTATTCACAAATCTTTGTTTTATGGAGGCAGATGATCCTTTTAAAGTGATTCACAATTATTATAACATGCTATCTACATCTCAAGTAATAACATGCTTGCATGTAGTTTAAGGTCCATTTGACAATATTTCTACTTCTATTTTATCTAGAAGAACTTTTTGAAAAAACTACATAGAGTCAACTTCTTCTAAAAGTTCTTTAAACCAGACAATACTTCTAAAGAATTATTCAAATATATCAAAAAACAGCATCTTAGTATCATAAAACAACTTGTGACTTTTCAAAATCCCTGTCAAAAAGGCCCTAAATGTAGACATGCAAGTGGTGAGCTGAGGCCGACGATCCCGTAATCATTTCTCAACGATATATTATATAGAGTGTGTCGTTGTTGTACTGATATGTAGCAAGTTAGCAACCCATTATGGTGATTTCAGAAGGTTGAGATTGTAACGTGAGAGCCAAAGAAGTTAAAGGGCACATGCAAGAAAGGGATGGCTCATAAAGGTCCCTCCCCAAACATAAATGTCTGGTAGTTGATTCAGTCTATGGAGGGTTTTGCTTACTCCATTCTTTTTCACTCATAAGTTATGTAATGAGATAAGATATGTTGGACAAGTTGATAATGTATAACATTTAATGGCAGTATAAAAACTAGAATTGTGCTAAATCATATAAATATATACTGTTTGCAGAGAATATAAACTATAAATTAACTCAAAATCTAATATTCATGGCTTTATGGATTTAGCACATATTTGAACCTCATTTTTTCTCAATACTTATTTTTAACCACATATTCTTAAAAAAATAACTATTCCAAAACACATTTTTTCCAAATAAATAAGGGTCAAAGAGAGGCTTAGTTGTCTATTAATGATACAAATATTTTTATTAAAAAATGGATCATCGGTTTTGAAACAATTTCTGAACTTAGCCCTTGTTAGATCCTAATTATTTTAAAAAATACATTTTTTTCTTTATTATTTTCAATCTCTTTTTTCAATAAAATAATATTACACGCAAAAAAAAATTTCTTCTTTATTTTTAATTACATATTCTCCACCAATCTACTATTTCAAATTGTATTCTTACCAAAAAAAAAAAAAGGCTCAAAGCATATGCTTAATCTCCGCGCAAGTTTATCTATCCTTTCTCTTTTATCAGTTATTAATAAGAGAGCAACATTTCCGGTGTGATGATGAACTTTACAGAACATAGAACATGAAATCACCCTTGGCACGAAAATTTCATGTCTCAACTAAAGTCCTCTCCAAAACATTTTCAACCATTACACCAAAACTTACACCAAATGAACAGTGTTTAATTATTTTCTTCATTTCTTTTATTCTTAACAATTTGTTTATCTAGAAAAAAAAACTTTATTTATTTTACAACCATATAAATTACGAAATGAATAAAGTTAACGAAAATATTAAATTCATTAACTATTATTTTTTACATTATTAAAATTTTTTATCATAACAACAACAACAACAACTTATAGTATTAACAAATATATAACACAAATGACTCAAATACCATTAAATCAATTTGTTTGGAAAATGAAAACAAACAGTAAAATTGACTTTGCACCATTTAAAATTGACTTTGCACCATTTGGTGCAAAATGGTGCAAATTGAATATTGTTGCACCAGCACCATTCACTTTGCACCACTTTGACATTTTGCATCCTTTTATTTTTATTTTATTTTTTTGATGTTTTGGGAGATGCCCTAAGCTTCCATATTTGGAGTTTGTTTGGATCATAAATTTGCATGACTAAACTTCCAGTGCTCATCACATCCACATGGAACAAATATGCTGCTTAACATTTGTAATTGAGATTTTATTTAATTTTTTTTTTCCTCTTTATGTCCCAGCTAAGGAGGAAGGTTGTGGTAGGTTGGCAGAGAGCGCGTAAAGCTTTGTTAAATCTAATGACATGAACCCTAATACACATAGCATCCCTTTAGCAGACCCCCAAATTTATCAGGGACAAATTGATATGATACGCAGATAATCAACAACATTCTGTCCGAGTAACTGCAGAGAAAGATATGGCCAATGTAAAAATTTATAGGTCAGAAACTCTTTGATTCAAACTTAACCCACACAATGAGATGACAATTCATTTTATTCTGATAGTAACAAACAATCAAAATTTACTAATGAAGAACAAAATTTCATCCAAACATTTAATATATCAAGAAGAGAAGGTTGTTACCTACTACTCTTCAATTTACAATTCACTTATGAATGTAATTTACATTTTCTTCTATTAATCTAAGGAATGGACAGAGTGAGTCCATGATTCATACACAAGATTATAACATTTTGAAAGATGAATGCAATGAGAATATGCATACCCTTATCCTTATTATATGCTTATTACGAGGCGAATGAAGAGGAATTGCAGAAAACACAAGAATCAAGCATTATTTGTTCAATAATGCTTCCTTCTTCAACCTTAAATCCTCTGCTCTGCTTATTCCAGAGATGCACTGTGAAACTTTGGCTCTGAATTTGCTCAAGCTTTGCAATCAACCATTTAGAGTGAGTCTCATTCCTCGGCCCCTGGAAAAGGCTGCCGATCCTACTCCAATAAACGGGGTAAAACGCCATAGGTGGCAGCACTGTAAAATTGTAACCAGGCCTCCCAGTGATTCTTGAAACAACCCTTGAAACCAAGTAAGGTCCATTGTGTCCCCATTTATTCCCATCAAATGTGAGTGCAAATTCTTCAATAAATTTGTAAAGAAGTGGATGGCCCTGATCAAAGATCATGACAGCATTATTCAATCTGCTCCAATTTCTTGTTTCAGGATTAATAGTCTGAGCCCCAATTGTATTTCTTAGCTTCTTAAAACTCTTCAATACTAGAATATCAGTGTCTAAATAAATCCCACCAAATCTGTACAATAACCCAAGCCTAAGTAAATTTGAGAGGTTCTGACCTAAAGAAACCTCTCCAGGATTCACATTTCCTTGCATTAACTGGTTATACCAAGCCTGTGCAGCAGTGTTATTGAACAAATAATTGAAATCAGGAGAAATTGCAGTCACTTTGAATCCCTTACCCAAAAAGGGCTTCAAAATTTGCATCCCAGTTCTTGAATCCATTGAACTGGATACTATAATTAAGCAACCATTTGGATGTGTTTTGAATAAACTCTCTATGGTAAACAATTCTCTATCCCCAAAAGACTCTAACGAAGAAATCCAGGTCATGAAAAATCGAAACTTACAAGAAAAATTCAGTGGATTAGCATTGAAGAACTCCTTCACTCTAACTGAAAAAGGCTTTACTTTGAACCCACGACTCTGTTTTTTTCTCCTTTTTGGATGGTACACCACACTTGTGTTCACAAAAGCGACCAAGTTCGTATTTTTAAACAAAAGGGGAAAATGTGTTTTCAATTTCCCAACGGGGCGCTCTACTTTTACAGCATCTGGTGCAGAAGATGAAAGCTTTGTTGAAGAAGGCACAGAGGAATTTATTGATTTTCCGGGGGCAGTTTCCGGCGAAAAACTGGCCTGCTCCGGCGGATTCTTGGCCGGAAAGGGGGCTTGAGCATAGAATATGGTGGCACTGTTATAAGCTAAAAGACAAAGCAAAAGAAGAGAAACAAAAGTATAGAAAGATCTCTTGGTCCTTTGAAAATGGTGTAGAAGCTGAACCAGAGAATTATTGACTTGTTCCATGGCTGTTTCTGGAATAAAAAAAAATACTTTCTGGGGTTTCACTGTTCAAGACTGGGCTTCATTCTTCTCAGTATAAAGAAGCACGAAGAGAGAGAGTTGAAGTGATAAAGTTGAAGTGCATTTGTATTTACATTTTTTAGGTGGGGAGGCGGCAAAAAAAATCACGAAAATTGAAAAGTTTTCTTTTCTAGAAGAGGTGGGTGGGGGCGTGAGGTGGAGTGGGGTGGTTCTGGAGGAGAATTTATGATAGGAAACTGTCTAAATTGTGCATATTTTGGACGTATTCGGAACAGGAGTGAGCCAAACATAAAGTGTTGAAATGTGGGCAATGGGACATAAAACTTAATGGAGACAATTGATTGCTGAATGAAGATTGGGCAGTGAGGATTTTTCAATTTATACCTTACTGGCATGATTATTTAACACGAATTATTCATTTTGACGTACAAGTTATCAATACCACAAATTCATTTATTCGAGAATGATTTCATAAACCGAGTTTTAACTGATCAACGTACTAAAGTTCAATAATAATGAAGGAAACTTGTGATGAGAATGATCGAAGAGTCAGAAGAAACAAAGATTAATTTTATTTTTCGATAAGTCTACTTTTATTAGTTGACATTTTATAATCCGCATTCCACTTTGGTCTAATCGTGGACAACTTATTATCCATCATTCTAAACACTTCACTCGTCACTATGATAATTGATATAATTTTGACATAAAAAGGGATGTGTAGGGTTTAATTTATTAGTTCGGAGTATACAAATAAAGAAAGAGAAAGACATGAGCTGAGAATGTTGGAAAGTGGCAGTTTTTTCACATAATTTGAGCGCAATCGTTTCTACTTTTTTAAATATCAAAGTAAATTCGCGTTCTCTGAAAATTAAAATCATATATTTATTTGACAAAATCGATGTTGGCTTGAATAGGAAATCGAAGTTCAAAGTGTGCCCATTAAAAGTGATTGGAATAATATAGTAAAATCAATTATTGCTTATGCAATGACGAGTTTATATATAATCACATTTTATGAAGGCTGAATCATGTGTAGCATAGAGATTTTGTCTATATGCACGTGCAAGATAGTTAAAATCACTTATAGGATTAGCACCTTAGGCCACGAACTCGTGTACAGCGCAACTTGCGAACACAAATGTTGAATCAACATTTGGGTCCTTAGTAAGGTCCTTGTTTTGCCTTTATTTTCCGGTTGATTTTATTTAGCTCCCGTTTATCTCCAATTCTTTTAAAATTCATTTTGTCTACGTACTTATTTTTAATTACATATTCACGCAATAAAATATTTTACACGTAAATCCAAATTTTTTCCGTCTTTTAGTACACATTGGCTAACCTCAAAAAATTTAGTTCATATTCGCATCTTAACCTGGGGATAATGTTAAGATAAAATTCACTTCGTAGATGTAGAAGCCTAGTGCTCGATTTCTATTGATTTCATCGTTTTATCCCATGAGAAAGACAATCGCAAAATCCTAAGCACTTCTATATTTCCATCTTCAAAGGTTTAGTAAAATGGTTTTATCTATTTCATCAAGAAATCGAAATTCTATTACGAAAGTTAAGGTGGTAGAACTGTTAAAATGTACGTCTCTACTTCCTATATTGAAACATATAAAATGATACTAATTTTTGTCTAAATTGTCGTTACTGATTAAAAATTGGGACAACATTGGCATTTTAGTAAACTATCTATGGCAAGAAAAAACCGAATGCGACAAAATTAGATAAATTCCTGCATCTTTTACCCAAAAAATTAAACTTAGGAAACGTGCCGGTACCTTTCTTCAAGTTGAGTGGGGGACATTGACATCATACCAATAAAAATAATTCATTGAATAAACTACAAAGAACTTTACTAATCATTTACACTTGGGAAAAGTCATCTGTAAATCAAAAGTGTACATCATTTGGGCTGACAAGATTTGATAGATGAAAAAATTGTTTATTTTTTTAACTGTTCAATGGCACGATGACAAGCGATACACTGTAAAAATTAATGTAAAACATGATGTATTTGTGGCATGATTGTTTACACTTACCCAAGTAATCTCATACGGTTAAATGCATCTTGAGTCACTCATCTTCAATTTAGTAAAATTAGGTCATTCATTTACAAATCTGGTCACTATGAACTATCGTCAATTTAACTAATGTTATATGTTGAGCTACACATTAATGAATAACTTATGTGTAAAAATGTATTTTTTAGTTCATATATTTTTTCAAATCGTTTTGTTAAGATGAGTGATGTGAATTAGCCCCTGCTTGAGCTCTATTTTGGGGCCAAAATATATTTTAAAATAGTATTTTGTTCGATCATATATAATTTGATTTACATATAAAATTATATTATGGGAGAGGAATGAGTTTTTGAAAAAATGGGAGCCAAATATAATCTTATTGTTTGACGTATATATAGCCATTGTTTGAGCCCCATTTTTTGGGTTAATAGATTTTAAAATAGTGATTTTCTTGGAGAATATACGATTAAAAAGTATGAAAAATTTTAAATTTACGTGTAAAATTATTTTATCAAAAAAATATATGGTTAAAAATGAGTTTTGGAAAAAATAAATTTTGGGCAAATAAGACTAACAAAGGCATAGAAAACTGTCATCTATTATACACGTGTTTGATGTTGATTAAAATAAGAAATTTTTTAGTAGATTCTGATATAATGTTTGATTAAATTTATTGTTGAAAAATTGTGAACATCATAAAATGTGTAGTTAAAATTAATTATTGACTTAAATTCTTTTTCTGAATTTTTAGAGGGTGTTTGGTAGATATTAAAATCAGACTAAAATTGAAAAACTAGTCGTTATTGTTGACTTTTATTAGAGGAGTGAGATTCAATAACGATTATATTTTCAATCTTAATTAGATTTTAAATCGTATCAAACAGGCTCTTAATCTATACCAAAATACAGGCGAAAGATTTTCTAGTATCAAATTCAATGCAAGTAAATCAAAGTTTGTGACTCAATTGCACCAAGTTGTAAATGAGTTACCAAAATTGCGTGCGAATAAAAAATTGGTCTGGTGTGCTGTTTTATATCACTCACGACACAGCCGCATAGCGAGGTTCTGAACTCATCAGTTCAACCTTTTTCTCTGTGAACAATAAAAATGGACCAAATAGAGCACAAATACGTCGAAGTGAACGGGTTAAAACTTCACGTGGCTGAAATTGAAAGTGGGCAATCGCCGGCTGTGGTTTTCTTACATGGATTTCCAGAAATATGGTACTCGTGGCGCCACCAGATGATTGCAGTGGCAAATGCTGGTTTCAGAGCCATTGCACTGGACTACAGAGGATATGGGCTTTCTGATCCGCCACCCGAACCCGAGAAAACCACATATTTAGACCTCGTTTCTGACCTTCTTGCGCTTTTTGATGCTCTTAGCATCTCTAAGGTACACGATTAACCTCATTGATGTCAAGTTCATATCCTTTTTAGACCTTGCTTGAAGTTGAAGTTCTGGATCTGAATAAGTGTAGACGTGGACATGAAAATGATAATTTATCTCACTATTGCTTATTGATGATTTTTTAAGTTGAATCTCTTCAGTGAAAATATGTTTGTGGGCTCCGATAAATTTAGCCCGTCCCATTTTTTAA
>CAIGRL010222554.1:0-12983 GCA_903798325.1 Fraxinus xanthoxyloides
AAATTTAAAAAAAACAAAAATAAAAGTTTTTTTTTTTTTTTTTCAAATTTCAAAACCTTTATTTTAAAATAAGTTTTTATTTTATTTTTAAAGTTTTTACTTTATTTTATTTTTTAAGGAACGTCTTTTTTTAAAATAACTTTTTTATTTTATTTTTCTAAGTAAATTTTTTTAATAGGTTTTAATTTTATTTTAAAAATATTTTTTAGACAAGTTTTTTTTTTTTTTAAGTAACGTTTTTTAAATAAGTTTTTATTTTAATTTTTTTAAAAAATTATTATGTATATAATGCAAAGTTATCGTTTTACTTTTTTTTTAAAATTAATGAAAATGGTGAAAAGAAATTGAGTGATCATATTGAATGGCTATATGAAATTTTGTGATTATAGTGAAATATTATATAAAATTGGATGGTCATGATAAAATAAAATTGGGTGATTATGGTGACGCTAAATATAAAATTGAGTGATTACGATGGAATAAGATTAAATTGGAGACGTTTGAGTTTAAAGTTGGTTGATTAGTGGATTTAACCCAAATATTAAATCTTATGAACAGAAAGTTGTTGACTAATCAGCGATTCATGTAGCAGAACTCTTAAATTATGATACAGTAATTTCTGTCTCAATCTAGCCAAGATTTCAAAATACTGTGCACAATTGACTGTTCTTTTCAAGTATTTTCCTCGAAGACAGAGATAAAGGAAAAAACCTCGATGATTCCAAGTAATTATAATATATGAAGCCAGCAAGGATTTAGAATTTTGCTTCAGAGTTCAGAATCAAATCAAGAACATTAAGAATAAAAAGTCTTGGAGATAGGCCGTTTTGCTCAGGTTTTTAGTTTAAAAGCTCCAATAAGTACTTTTTTTTCCCTCGGATTTGCTTCAGTATGGTTGGTCATAGTTTCCCTCGCGCCCGTCCAACAGCTGTTTAAGATACATATTACTGTGTATTTCTGCGTTTTTCTATTCAACTTTCATGAATTTTGTTCTGGGTATATCAAGATTTGAATTTTTCTTCCTTGATTTTTGCAACGAGTTGAAAATAAACTTGTAATTTATGTATGTCGTTCTTTCTTGTGAAGATCTTTATGTATCTGGCACATATTGAATTTGTTTTGCTCTGCTAGTTTTAACAAAATTGATTGGGGTTTATTTTAGGGTTTCTTTATTGGTTGCATTTGACTTAAATCTTGTTTGATTGAGAAAAAAAGGGTGTGAGATTTAGTCAAGTAATTGTATTTGGATTTGGGAGATTTCTTGATTTTGGAATCATTGGATGATATGGCAGACAATAAACCTACCATCTCAGAAATGGAAACAGAAGAAAAACTGATTGCTGCTGCGAAGCAAATTGTGAAAGCTCTTGAAACGAACAAGGTTTTGACAGATGGTGCTAAGAAAATCTTGGCGAATCTAGGCACTCAGTTGTGTAATATATCTAGAGAGAACGAACACAAAGATGAGAGAGTTCAAGGAAATGGGGGACTTAGTGAGATTGAGAGGCAGCTTAATTTGATACAGGATAAGGTTTTGAATTGGGAGAGGGATCAGTCGATTGTATGGGAGTGTGGCCCGGAAGAAGCTTATGAATATTTGAAGGCTGCGGATGAAGCTCGAAAGTTGACTGAGAGTTTGGAGACTTTGAGCCTAAATAATGGTAGGGAAGATGCAACACTTCTGCATAGGGCTCATGATGTTCTTCAGATGGCTATGGCAAGGCTTGAAGAGGAGTTTAGGAACTTGCTTGTTCAGAATAGGCAGCCTTTTGAACCAGAGCATATGTCTTTTCGTTCGAATGAAGATGATATTATGGAGGCAGGGTCCATAATCTCGTCTGGGGATGATTCACTTGAAGATGTAGTTCAAAGAGATAGTATGAGCCGAGGTTCGGAGGAATACATCATCGAATTGGTACATCAAGATGTGATTCCGTATCTAAAAAGTATTGCCAATTTAATGTTTGACTCGAATTTTGGTAGGGAATGTTCTCAAGCATTTATTAGTGTCCAAAAAGATGCTTTAGATGACTGCATTTACATCCTTGAAGTGGAGAAAATGAGCATTGAGGATGTGCTTAAGATGGAATGGAAAACAATGAACTCCAAAATCAGGAGATGGGTACGGGCTATGAAGATTTTTGTGCGGGTATACCTTGCCAGTGAGAAATTGCTGAGTGAAAAGATTTTTGGAGATCTTGAATCAGTTAGTTCAGTTTGTTTTGTTGAGTCGTCAAAAACTGCAATTCTGCAACTTCTGAATTTCGGTGAAGCCATAGCCATTGGTCCCCATCAACCAGAAAAGTTGATTCGAATTCTTGACATGTATGATGTGCTTGCAGATCTTATTCCTGATATCGATTCTTTATACTCCGATGACACGGGATCTTGTGTTAAAATTGAATACCAAGACATCTTAAGGAGATTGGGAGATTGTGCAAAAGCAACTTTTCTCGAATTTGAGAATGCCGTTGCCTCTAATGTATCGACCAATCCTTTCCCAGGTGGTAGTGTCCATCATCTCACTAGGTATGTTATGAATTACATCAAGACTCTTGCTGACTATCGGGAGACCCTTGATGTGATCTTGAAGGACCATGAGAGAGAGGATTCCTTTTCAGTTTCCCTCGACATGAGTCCAATAAGTGATGAGGAGAATATTGAAGGAAGCTCGTTGGTTTCTCCAATGGCTCAACACTTCCAATCCCTCATTGCGATTCTTGAATGCAACCTCGATGACAAATCTAAATTATACAAAGATGATTCCCTACGGCACGTTTTCTTGATGAACAACATACATTACATGGCTGAAAAGGTGAAAGGTTCCAAACTCAGAACAGTACTAGGCGATGGATGGATTCGGAAGCACAATTGGAAATTTCAACAACATGAAATGAATTATGAGAGAGCTACTTGGAGCTCGATGCTGTCTTTGCTCAAGGATGAAGGGATCCAAAATCCCGGTTCAAATTCTAGTTCGAGGACTATTCTCAAGGAAAGACTGCAGAGCTTTTATCTTGCATTCGAGGAGGTTTACAAGAACCAGACGGGATGGTCAATCCCGGATAGCCAGCTTCGAGACGATCTTCATATTTCAACATCACTCAAGGTAATCCAGGCTTATCGGACTTTTGTTGGAAGACACATCAATCATATTAGCGAAAAGCACATTAAATACACAGCCGATGATTTAGAAGACCACCTCTTAGATCTTTTTGAGGGATCCCAAAAATCATTGCATGGTGGTCATAAAAAGTGATATTGAAAACAGTATTGTATTAGATTAAGGGATACTCTACCAACATGGTATTGAGATTTTTTTTTTCTTTTTTCACAATCTGCTGCCTTTTGGAATCTGTGTTTTAAGTGGTCGAAAGAATGCTATTTTTTTTGTAGGATAAAGCTAGTTTGTCAAAAGGATTTGATAGAAAGCTTGACATAATTGCATGTGGCAGTAGATGATTGGATGAAAAAGTTGACGGTATTTTAAACTGTCCAATGATAGAATGTCATGTGGTATTATGACAAATTTTATGTCAACCTTGGTATTCACGTAGCATAATTGTTTTTTGTAACTTTTATTCATGTGTTTTGCTAATAGGAATTTGAAATTTTGGGCATTCACGACTTACAAAATTGTTCCTCTGTTAATTTTTGCTGACACTTTATTCCCATATATTCATTAAAATGGTCATCTTGTCTGGCATTGGTTTGCAGCTCCTTGTGATGGTCAGTGAATGCTAGTTTATGGAAAGTTTGGTTACTTATGTGAATGGTTTCCTTGTAATTGATCACATCTTGAGCTGTTGCAACCGGAAAATCTGCACTAGAACTAAGGAACCTTGAAAAGTTAAAAATAATTGGTTTTTCTAATTAGACTGCCCAAGAATTCTTCTTTTGGAAGTTTCAAGCAATTGTAGCCTTATTTGACAATCATTATTTCATAACTCTTTACTTGTTACACTCATTTCCAATCACATATTTATACAAGAAAATATTTTACAAGTAAACCTAATAGAGATCCTTGTAATTTGCCGGGGCAAATGGGCAGATTTTTTTTTTCTTTTAATAAGACATGGACTTGAACCCTTTGCTACCCCACTTGTAATTGCTAGTCATATTATGTTCAAATGGATTTTCCAGCATTAATTCTTGTAGGTCCATTATAATCTGTTTTAAGAACAGTTAAGAACTGGCATTGATCGAGATTGTTATGTTGGATACAATCTTGATCACTAAAATTATGTGGCTGAGAGAAGCGTTTCAAGGCAAGATTCCATAAAATGAAAGCTTGGGGAATTTCCTTTTTTTAAAACTTTGTTCCTGTTTGGTAAACATTAAAATTTTCATTCTCTCTTCTACTCATTTTAACCACACATTTTTCATTGAAATAATATTTTCTATCACATCAATAATTTTTTTTCTTTTTCAATCATACATTCTCCATCAATTTACTATTTTAGAATATATTCTTTTAAAATAATGCGACCCAAACACACTATTAGAGAAAAAAAAAATCTTATTTTTGATAGGAAAGTAAGAATTACTCACCACATAAGTATTTTAATTATTACTAACTTTGATCATCAAAAAATAATTTATTCAACATTTTTGGTTGCAGTCAATTTCCTTGTTTTCGTACATGTTTTTTCCCTTAATGTGTATGATGTCAAAGACAAGTAAAAATGTCAATGTAAGTCCAATGTCAATATTACGAGGATTGTGTATAGTTTTGATTTAAATGAACTTTAACTGATTTTATATTTATTTTTTGAGTGTTTGAGCTCAGAGTTTATTTTAACTAAAATTACTGAAAGAAAGTATTTTAAAATGTTTTCGAAGAATTTTTTGGAGAAAATTCAAATTTGTAGAAGTATCAGGACATCGACTCTATCTATTGTTTTTACTTTAATTTTTAACAATGCTAGCTTGAATTGACAATGAATAGTCATAATTTGTCTAACCATCTCCGCTCCCTTGAGTAAGGTTAAGCATAGGATTGAACAAAGGATTCGTAAAATCGCCAAATCGAACTAAAATCATTGGTCGAGGTCCACGAGAATCAGTATGTTTTGGTTTTCAATTGAACCAAATCGTTTCGAAGATGTTTAATTTAGGTTTCAAACCTTCAAATCGTTTTCAAATATATCATCAGAAAATAAATTAATTTAAATTTTATCCAACCCAATTCAAACTAAACACATTCTAATTGAAAAGACTGTCCATATTAGACATAATCCAATTAAACTAAATACATAAATAGACAATTATCTATCCCATCTAACTAATTAGATCATACCCAAATACACATAAATCTATCCAATTTTTTTTTTTTGGTAATTGTTTGTTATATTTTATTGGTAGTTGCGTTGTTTTATTTTAAATTGTGTCGAGCTCCCTTCAATTTTTAGTGGACATCATTTTTTTTTTGTTTATTTATGTCTCAATTTCCTGGTCAGATTATTCAATTATTTTTTTATATTTTAACTTAGTTTTTAGATTTTACTATTAGTTGCTAAAATGATTTGGTAAATTATTTAAATGACTGTTTTTAAGATTTGACCAATGAGCTTTTCGGCATATTACTTTGGCGGAAACTGAATGCAAATAAGTATAGTATTGTCCCTCAAATTGGTAAAGATGTATTAGTTATTCAAATATTTACAATTGTTTCTGATTTCTGAGTTTGCATTTCCTATTAGGGGTTGGATTCTTGATTTCCTTAGGAGTTTGTTTCAGTACAAATATAGTTGAGGTGATTTGCCTTAAAAACTTGTTGCATAATAACAAGGAATCTATGCTGAGTAAGAAATGTCTTTCTCGTTCAGGTACTCAAAAATCTTATTTGCGGAGAAGGTTTTCCATGTCCCGTCCCCAGAATCCAGTAACGGAAGAGCCTTTTAGCAAAAATCAATGGTATGCCTATGCCTGCTTATTGATTAGTGAATATTTTGACGTGGTAGAGCCATTATATGATCCACGAAAAGTTATAGAAGGTATTTCGTATTTGATCTTTGTATATTCTTTTATTAGTTATTTTATATTATTTACCTATAATCAATGAATTCTTGTACCATATTCTTATATTTATGGAGAGGATGAATTATATGTTACAATTATAGATCTTGCACCAATTAGTATCAACTAAGATGTTAAAATGTTTCTATCAAGTTGTTGCATTATAGTGATTAGAATTATAGAATATTGGTTTTTAATATTTTCAATGACACAATTTATGTTTTAACGTAAAACTTTCAGACTATGCCTTGTTTACTTCCTATTATCTAAAAACTCATTTTTTCCAAATTTATTTTCAATCGTACATTCTCATAATAAAATATTTTGCAAGTAAACCCAGATTTCTTTCCTTTTTTTCTTAACCACACATTCACTATTATAAAACTTATTTTCAACAAAAATTGGAAGTAGCTTGTATGGTGTAGTGGAGTCTCGAAAGATGACTAAAGATCTTGCCGTTATTATCCATGAATCCAAGTGAGTAACCATTGCATCGTTTCTTAGACTATAGTCATAAAACTGTCCTACTTTTAACAAGGCAAATAAAAGAAAATATCTCGTTCTTCTCATCATTATGCACTTTTTTATAATATTGTGGTCTTGATCGAGACAAGTATCTGAGCACTAAGAAGTTCATCAATGTTGTAGCAGATGAGTGCAAAGAAAAACTTTTTTGCTTAGTAACAAGATACGTGAAAATTTGCATCAAGTTTGACAATTTTACGTAACTCATAAAAAGGATTATGAGATTATCCGATTCATCACCGAACTTCATTGAACTTTTAAAAGTTACTCGTTGAGTACTGAACTTTGTAATTTGTTATCCCATCCATCACTCAATTTTTAATTTGCTAATGATGTGGACGTCATGTGGAAAATAGATTGCCATGTACGCAATTTCGTCGCAACTTTAGCAAATCTGTCAATTTTTTTAACCGTCCAAGTGAGTGCTAGATGTGATTGCATTTTGCAATGTTCAGTGATTGAAAGAAGAATTTTTGAAGTTCGGCAATCCCTGTTTCACCATTCAATAAAGTTTAGTGACCAATCGGATAATTAGCTCTATAACAGTAAAAAAATGTACTTTCATTAACCAATTAATTAAAAAATAGTTTTTTTAGGAAAATTGTAGCTGCGGTCCCAACCTTTGCATTTTTTGCAGACTTTACCTTAACTTTTATTTTGTGACATCAAATGTTCCAAACCTTTGAGAAATTCGCAGATGCAGTCCAAATTGACGGATGACGTTAGTTCTACTGTCAATTGATCTCAAAAATGGGAAAAAGACAAATTTTGACAAATTTAAACATGGGCATTTTTATCCAATTCTATTTTTCCCTTATTCAATGTACTAATAATTGTTCATTTATCTCCTTTTTCCAGGTCTTATATATTCTTCTATCTCTTACATTTATTTCAGATTATTTCAGCATGAATATGGAGAGAAATGTCTGTAGATGCAGTGACCTTGTGCTGATAAAGACCTCATGGACGAATTTGAACCTAGAAAGAAGATTTCTTACTTGCCCACGGCATGAGGATGTCGGTGGATGTAACTTTTTTGACTGGTATGAATTTCCAATGTGCGCTAGATCGAAGGAGATAATCTTTAGATTTCTACGTGTTAGAAGAGAGATGGAAGTTGAACTAAACATCTTATGTGCAATAAGTTATAGTTCATGGAAGACTTGGATATTATGATTTGTATGTGAAGTTTTTGTAAAATGGGTTTGTGCGTAGATCTGTGTTAGGTTAGAACTCAGATGTTGTGTTTGTGTTTTGGAAGATGGGTTTATAAGTTAGAAATCGAGTGTTGTCTGTGATCTTGTAACTTATTTTCTATTAAATAAGACATGTTATCATTCAATAGTGCTGCTCTAATTTTCATTTCTCACAGTTTCCTCCCTCCCCTATGAGCAAATGCTTCAAAATGACGGGCAAAATATGTTCGAAAAGCTGTTGTAGATGGTGTATTGCAGGTCTCAAATGTTTTCAATTAATCGTAGATAAAGACCCAAACCTTTTACTATGTTTCAAAGTATGTCCCAAACATTTGTATTTGAATGCATCGAAAGTCCCAAACCTTTTAAATGAGTTGCATAGTACGTCCCAAGCTTTTTAAGGAGTTGACGTTTATGTCCCAATTCTTTAATTGAGTCGGAATATCTGTTTGACTGCTTTAGGTCCTATTTCTAAACTTATTTCACTTCCGAAGCACCCAGAACATAATGATCCAACAACAGTCACTAATTAAAGACATCAAGAATAGTTTTTCATTGAAGTATTCACATTTTACATCACAATTCGTTTGTTCATTATACAAAAGCAATTCCAATTTTGTTCTACCAAAGGTAATCACAAAAGAACTTCATCATACAAAAAGTTTGTTCAAAATGATCATCATACAAAATAGTTATGTAATTTTTTTTTATTTTTCTTCTTCTTTGCCTAGGGTTCAATGGGAGTAGAAGTCTTTATCTTGCCATTTCCTTGTGATGAAGTTGGAATTATGTCATGTTGTGTAGATGCCTTTCTCTTTTCCTTGCTCTGTGATTGAGTTAGTTGTGTATCTGCTTCAGAACATGTTCTCTTGTTATGACATGTCCCACCACATCTTTTATACGTCTTCTTCATTTCATTCCTTACTATTTTGGTGCCTGCAAGTGGCTCTACTTGTGATCTTTTTCTCAACTTCTTTGGTCTGCTGCTTATAGATGGATTCATAGGATGTTTCCCCAACTGTGGCCACAACTCAGGACCTGCCATTGGTTAGATGATCGGGTTATAGGACCTCAGGTAAGCTTCTTTGCTGTAATATACATCTACATACTCATATATGTAAATGTTTCTCGATAACATACAAGACATTACATGCGCACAAAGTATTCCAGCAAGTTGCCATTTTCTACATGCATATTTACGCTTCATTATGTCTATACTCCATCTCATTCCATCCCCATTGCTCACCTCAAACTTTCTACTTCCAGCATAATCAGCCTTCAAGAACCTTGCATCTGCCTTTATTTTCTCAACAATACTCATAACTCTAAGACCAAAATCATGATCCCATCTTTGTGCAGCTTTTCTTTTGCCATTCATCTTCATCATTTGTTGATGCCTTATCTTCTCAAGTATTGAGAAATTAGGTTTTTCTCTTCCAATCAATATAGAAGAATAGAATGTCCCACACAAGTTATTCAGTAGGATGTCGTACTTTGAATAATCCTGGAAACGTGAACTATCCCACTGTGATGCCAGTTTCTTATTGAAACATTTAAACGCTGCTTCATTCACTCTGACACTGACACTGTTGTTGCCCTTGCTGCAACCCAAAATATGCTCTTCAGAGTCGATCCCTTATGCACTAATGTAAAATTGCTGTATAAATATCTTGCACAACACCTATGCTCAACACCCTCACATAATAGATTTTTGGATACTACCAAGCCCTTTCGTTTGTCAGAAATTAAGGTCCAAGCCCTGACAGTATACATCGCAATATCAAATGTCAAAAGTTCTAAGAACCATTCCCAATTTGTTTTGTTCTTCGTATCTACCACAACCCAAGCTATAAGAAACATGCAGTTATCTGCATCAATACCTACTACAGCCAACAACTATTGACCTCGTGTCCTTTTTAGGAAATATCCATCCAAACCAATCACATTTCTACACACAACTCTAAAACCTTTTTTGCAAGCCTCCAAACATTAGTCTTTTGAATGAAAGACCACGCCTTTCAATTTTCGGTGTACTACCAAGATTAGTTCTTTTCAACTCCTTACCATTGAGTCCTATAGGATCTTGTACTGTTCAACCACAATTTCATTCACAACTTTTGCACATTTAGATATTGTCCTATAAAATTGATGCTTAGAGATCTCATACATGCAATCCTCTTTCACTGTTTTTATAGAACTATTCATAGACATTTTTGGATCAAATCTGAACTTCATCATATACTTTTTTGCCAAAACTAGTATGCATTCTTCTATTGTGCCACAACATTGTGCATTAATGTTCATTTCAAAATGTGTTAATGTTGAAACTTTTGTCTGGTTGTTGGTAGGCATACAAAACTAATGGACATTTATCTTGACATTTGACTCGTAGTCTCGTTCCTTTATTCCTAACGTATTTGACCTACCCTTGCATTTTTAATTGAATATTGTACAACTGCATCATTTAATGTTTTTATGTTTTTCAAACTTCATGCCTGCATGATTAAACCAAAGCTCAATCCTATTTGGATTCAAACAATTTAGTTTTAAATGATATGAACATACAACAAACAAAAAATTTCTTTATCGTACCTATTTGGAATTTTAGATCATACATGTCTATAACATGATTAAACCACCAAGGCTCATTCCTGGCTCTTAAAGAGCCACCAACTTCTTCAGTATCATTTGGAATGCTTCTAAGATCATATGATTTATCATAGTATGTTCTATCACCATCTATATACCCTACTGTACCCTCATGTTCTTCCCCTAAATTTCCATCTCCAATATCGAAACCCTTAGACAACCTAAAGAATGTATCTTCATCATGATCATCTACATGCATATCTTCCTCCTACTCATAATCCGGATCACTGAACTCCTCCATTAGGCCTTCTTTTAATTTAAATTCCCTATTTCCTTCTCTAGTATCGGTATGGTCCACATTTCATCAACAAAAGATGCATCATCATGTGGTGCATCTGCAAAGGGTGCAGGAGAAGGGATTGCATCTACATATAGTGTATCAACATGGGGTGAAGTAGTAGGGGCTTTATCAATATGGGATACATCAACAGGTACCTCATGTTGTACTGCAGTAGGTGACTCATTTAGAGGTAACTCGTTTTAAGGTAAAGCAGGTGTATCATTGTGATATGTAGCAGGTGCCTCTTCAGTGTGATTTGCAACGAGTACCTCTTCATTGTGATCAGCAACATGTACCTCATTATAGTAATGTAGGTCCTTCACTAGTTCTTTACCTATATGTTGATCACCCATATTATCATCACCAGTAGGTACATGATCTTTTGCATGTAAGTCATTCACTTCACCTACAGAAGAAGTGAGTGCATTTGCATGTGTTGTATTAACATGGTGTGAAGCAGTAAGGGCTTCATCAGCAGTTGATGCATCAACATCTGGCTCATGTTGTACTTCAGCAGGTACCTTATTTTGTACTGCATCAAGTAACTCGTTTTGAGGTAAAACATGTGACTCATTGTGATCTGCAGCAGGTGCCTCTTCATTGTGATCTGCAGGTACATGATCTTCATATGCATGTAGGCCTCTCACTTTACTTGCAGGAATATCAACAGAACTCCCTACATCCACTTCTATTACATCAGTCGCACCATTACTCTTAGCTTCATCCACAACACACAAGTCATCACCATCTAGAAAATCATCATAAACCTCCACTGCATAGCATACATTATGCTCAAACTGTTTGTCAACGTCTACTTTCCCTTTTTCTTCCACATTCTCCAACACCTCACTAGTGTAAACATCAACCACTAAAATATCATGCCATACTTTATGGTCCCATGGCAATTCCAGCATTTCAATTACGGGCACACACCACATCTCAGCAAGCTTATTCTCACCAAGCAACCTAACTACATTAATAAAGTGTGCATCTTTCACCAACCAGAACGATGCCTCATTCAATCTCTTCTATCATATATACATGCCTCAATTTCTCAAAATAGTCTAGCATCTTCATTGCATTGTCCAAGAGAAATCTATTAAACCAATTAGGGTGCACATAGTCTAGATATTGTATCTTCCCATACTCGTATACAAAACTTCGCATATTTGTGAGTAATACATTGCCATAATGTAGCTTTATGGTGAAATAACTTGAATTTTCCTTTGGACAAAACATTCATAACAACAAACCGGCATCCACACCAAAACCCCGTTGAATGAAAGGAATGCAAAATAAGCGCGAATAATTATTGTAAATTTTACTATTCCAACTTAATAACATGCTTATAATGATGGAAATATGCACTACATGATCACACTTCGATACCCACTGTGAGTTAAACATGTCTATAATCAGAAATTTCGAAAAAGTTAAAAACTTACCGTATATAGGTTCGGGACGACGTCATAATATACGACGTTATATCTTTTGGAATTTCATCAGATTGTTCGCTTTTTTTCGACATTGTAGAAGATGAATGGTGGGGTTCGTACCGTGAAAGAGAATTGAGAGAGAGTAAGATTATAATTGACCAAATAATTTTTAGAAGGGAAAATAGAATTGAACGAAAGTGCCCATGTTTAAATTGGTCAAAATTTGCATTTTTCCATTATTGAGGTCAATTGATAGGAGAACTAATTTTTTTGTCATTTTGAACTGTATCTACGAATTTCTTAAAGGTTTGAGACTTATGTTGGCATAAATTGAAAGTGGAGCTAAAGTATGAAAAAAATTCAAATGTTTGGGACTGTGGATGCAATTTTCCCATTTTTATGTTGTAAAAACTAATATGTTTCGTTTCTTACTTTATGATTTAGAGTCATTAGAACATCTTTAAGAGATTCTCTATTTATAAACAGCAATTTTTGAAATTTTTAGAATGTTCATAAATTTAAAGAGTAAACATTTTTAAATACTCCAAGAGGCTTTTATTTTAACACTTAATTTTACTACTTCCAAAATATTTGTTGTTTTTTTGCTATCTTTTATTTTCACTTGCTTCTGTTCAAATTATTATATTACTTTCTTTTATTGAAAATCAAAAACACTTTGAATGTATCCTACATAAATAAAAGAGTGAGTTTACTTGGTACTATTCACAAGCCAATTGGCCAACTAAACCTAGTCGAGTTAGTTTAGCTAGTGAAGTCGAGCCATTGTCCTTCCTTTTTTATTACAACTATTTTATTTTTCTTTAAAAACCATTCCCGTCTCACACGCAACCATCATTTCTTTCTTCTCTCCCATTTCTT
>CAIGRL010222573.1:0-12714 GCA_903798325.1 Fraxinus xanthoxyloides
TTACAAACACAGTTTAGGTGGCTTTAAATTCCACATTAACGTCACTTAAACTGTGTTTGTAACCCCACTGGAGATGAATAGCATTACTCAAATATTTTTCCTAGAAAATTTTAGCAATCAAACAAGCCAAAACCAAGAATATGGAATTTATTTTCCTAATTCTAGGGAAAATTTGTCTAATCAAACGGACCCTAAGATATGAATCCAAATCGAAATTTTTAGATTGATCATTTGTAAGCCATGACAAAGAAAGAGATTTTCTGAGGGGACTCTAGGAATGATAAACGGTTTCAGAGTTTTTTGAAACGCCATGAATGCAGTCAATTTGTTCAAGGACATTGCTTCATGTACAAAAGCAGGTTTTACATAACGGTGTCAGATGCACACAATGCAGGGGGTGTGTATTTTTTTTTTTTTCATTTCTTATTCTCATGGACGTGGATGTGAGAGGGTGTAAAACTTTTGGAAAAAAAATTTGTACACACGATTTAATCCTTTGTTCAAGTCCATAATTATGCTAGGAAGTTTGATTTGGATTCTTATCTAGATAATATAGGTAGAATTGCTTAAGAGTTGTCATCCATGTGAGAAGATGGAAGACACAGTAAAGTGGACATAATCAATAGCCAAAGATTTTTGAAGTCGGACTTCATAATTTGTAAGTTTAATTACGGTAAATTTTCTTTAATTTTTTTGAAAAAAAAATGTAAATATAATATCATATTCGTATATAATTTTAGCGTTGCCTACTTTAAAAATAGTAGATCTCAAACCTGGGAAAAAGGAAAAGGATTTTATTTTTTATTTTATTTAAAAGAAAAAGTGACTCTTGGACTGCTTGTCTTGTGAGCTTCATGATAATTGTTCGAACCGAACAAGATTTTTGCACCCGAGTCAAGCTCGAGCATATAACAAGAATTGCTTAATGCTTAAAAACAAAAATGCAATTAAAAATATCCTGATTCCTGGGTATATCAATTTCAAAAGTTCGCCCCAGAGCATGTTTGATTCTCAATTCTTTGGGAAAAAAATAAGTTTTGAATATTATTTTTAGGAGAGTGATTGGTAAAAAAGTATGGAAATTTTTTTGGCATACGTGTAAAATATTTTATTGTGTAAATGTGTGGTTGAAAATGATTACGTAGCAAATCATAAAATAAATTAATGAATGTCAAATAGACACTTCATTAAAATTAATTTTGTAGTATACTTTCATAAAAATTAATGAAATATATAATAAACAAATTGAAAAACATCATGAGTTTCATTAAAACGAATTTTAAAAAATTAGGCGAAGCAATATCTCTAATAAATAATATTATGTGGCTCTATTGGAGTTGAAATCTCAATCTAAATGCCATTAGTCATAGGTTAAATGAAGGTAGAATGAAATTTTTATCATATAATGCAACATAGGTTAGGGTTGCAATTCATCGTGGTAAATAGCATTATTCCCGCCTAATTGTATTGGTGGCTACGACTTCCAATAGCGTCCATTCATCCAGGAAAATACTGGCCCCACAAGACATTAATCAGCGGCCAATAATTCTCCCCTGTTGGAGAGCCGCATAAGTCCAAAAAAAAAAAAAACCATGTACTGTTCCTAAGTTCTTACCTATCAATCCGCCATTGACAACCCCTTTCTTGCGTTCACTCCAACAGGTGTACTCTGAATGCCCCACCGCGTGGTTTGTCCTTTTGATATGATCATATGGTACTGCGACTGAATGAATGGAATGAACAACAATAACCCAAACAGCCAAGCTCCTTGTCCCGGCTCACAAGGGGCTTTTCCCTAACCCAATGCAAGTGGTGCAGAGAGAGAGAGAGAGAGAGGGGAAAAGTCGTGTCATAAAGTTTTCTATCTTTTAAAATTACCACTAGCAATTGATTAAAAGCTAGGTTCTTGAGGCGTCCACCGCTGAAAATACCACTTTCAGTTCGATATATTTGTTAAGCATGTCACCAGCATTTATCCATCCACATCCACAACGAATCCTCCATTTATTTATAATTGCATTACTTGTAACTTCCTTGTTTGTGAACTGCAGCATGAAAGAGATGATTATTAGAGCTACCAGCCTTGGAATGGCGATGAAAAGAAGGATAGATGCTACAGCTAATTTCTTGATTACTGTGTGTGTTTGGGGTTTGTGGGGGTGAGTTAGGCTTGGTGATTTCACAGACAAACAGTGACCAAAAAACCCTAATTACCTATTTCTGTGATTTAAACCCTAATGATCCCTTCTGTGATTTTCTTAAGAGGGTACAAAGGGGTCTTGAACGTTCTTTCCAAAAATAGGTTCGTCTTTAGTTTACAGATCTATCTCTTGCAGGCTTTGGCCTTTAATGCTCATGACAAGGCAAATCTATGATACTGTTGGATAAAGATACTTTGATCGAGGGTGTAGTTATGGTGTCAAGTCTATGTCTCTGTGCGTTAGAGAGAGAGATAGAGAGAGAGTCAAACTGACAGAAGAGAGTGAGCATAAGCAGGCAATTGTATGGAGTGAATACCTTTGCGGATGCGTGTGCTCACTTCTCTTTCTGTCAGCTTAATTCCCTCTCTTCCTTTCTCGTTTATGGCTTTTGCCGGCACCTGGCAGTGATTGAATCTACACCCTCATACTCTACTCACAAAGACCTAAAATTGCTTTCTTTATTGAAAACTGAAAAGTAAAGCAAGATGAACAGAAGGGAAGGGCTGCAATTTCAAGAAGATGAAGGGACTCATAAAAAATCTCAAAGATAGCCACTTAAAAAAATGACTTTTCAAAGCTATTCACACCACCACAGCCCCCACATATGCAGCAGCAGCCATAAAGGCTCCTACCAGCCCACACTCCACTGTCCATCTCATTATCAAACACTCAATTTTCTGTTTATTTAATTTCTTGAATCAAGACTAATTTCTTCCAGCAGGATAGGTTCGACTTCAAATCCACTTTAGTTTTTGGCATTTTCTTGATGTGATTTTGTTTATCCACTTAATTTTTTAGCATTTCTTTGATCTTATCCATTATTATAGTGTGATGGAGATTGGAAGCTCGAATTTTGATGTCTCTTTTGAAGAAAACAAAGTGGGTTTGGAAAGGACCGTAAGGTACTATTTTGATTTAACGGAAAAACTTTGTTTTCTTGGGGCCATCAGGCGATTAAAATATATTTAACCTAATATTATACCGTTTATCTTGCCATTTTTTTCCACTTTCTGCAACAAAAAAATACAGTGATTTCACTGATATCTTTCCTATTCCCTCAGCGTCAACTAAACGCTAGATCTAACCAGCTGGACCTTTTTCCTTTGTAACTAGGAAAGAAAGGGTCATGATCTCGTGAATTACTTCTGAAGAAATTAGGAATCATCAAATTTTGTTTCTAAGGGAAAATTTGAGTTTATTTCTTCGTGGTCTGATGTAAAAATATGTGTTTCATTCTATCCTATTTCTGAAAGAAAAATTGATTCCTTTATTTATATTTCATGTGATATTCTTAATTTTTTAGACAAGTAATGCAGCTTTAATTTTATTTCTAGATCTTGAACATGTTTTGGTAATGTTTACTTTCTATTGAGTGCAAGGAACTTCGGGTGCTGCTTGAATATGGGAGGCTTTTGGTTTTCTTCAGTGGGCATGTGGAGAAGAAAGGGATTTTTTCTTGTACAGGTTTGGGATTTGCATCAGTACTATCTTTATAATGATTCATACTTATCCCTCGTTTATAATTGTCGATCGGTTGTTAATAATGCTATAAAAGCACACGATTATGTAATTTCTGTGAACATTTACTACTACTTGCTACAAGAAATTTTAGCTTCTGTTGCAGAAACTTGATCTAGTTTAGTTTTCATGTCATTGTATATTTTCAGATTCTTGTGATATTTAGCTATATGACTTTTAACTTAATTAGGATATTCGAATGTATAACCTCATATGTTGAAGAGTTTTTTTTTTTTCGATAACCGTGGATGTCGGGGCCAACTTGCGGTACCTCGACTAATCCCATGGGGGTTGAAGTTTAGGACCAGATACTCACCTCAGTAACCCTGATGGGACTCAAACATATGTTGAAGAGTTAACAAGATTGTTTGCATTTTTTTTTTTTTAAGAAAAAAATATTAGGATTTATTTTGAGAATTTTTCTTGTGTTTGGTTTATTTCCTTCTATAATCATTAGGCTGAATTAGGTCATTTTCCATGTTATTTTGGTGATTTTCCATTTGTTCATAGAGATTTTAAGCATAAATTTAGATAGATTATTGAATTGAATGTTGAGAACATTCTCTCTCAAATTTCCCTTGTCTCTCTTTTCCTCCCATTTCCTATCACCTTCTTGTGTTCTATACAGTGCCCCGATCAGCATTACATCTCGAAAGAAGTTTCTATATTAAACGCATAATTGATGTCGTCTATCTACTTTGGGATTATAGATTTGCTTTCACGAACCCTTTTGGATACCTGATACTTAATTGAACACGCATTTGCAAGATTTGGTCTGCAGATTGTATAGTTTTTTTGTGTAATAGCAGTAATACTTAGTAGTACTGTTGGATAGAATGGAAACTCAAGAAGGATCTTATTGTACAGGAAGAAAATCTATTTTATTGCAGTAGGTCTTTCAATGATTCTGGAATTGCTCATGGACGAAGTTGGGATGTTATTTGGGGAACATCTGCATCATGATCTTTAAGAGGTGAGTGGCTTGCATATTCTGCAGTTATATTTATGTACCATCTATATTTTGCATTACCAGGTTAAAGAAAAAGGATGAGAAAAATGTACCAAATCAATATGATAACACAGCATCTAGGAACTCTGACCTTAAAATGATTATTGCTTGAGGTGTTAAACCCCAAATATTAGATCTTTCAAGTCAACTTTGAATATTGTTTTGTTTCTTGGCTGGAGACTACACTGGGAAATTAAATTTGTAATGGTCTTTGTATGTAGAACACTTCGAAGGTAATATAATGTTGTATTTGATTTCAATTTTGTGCGTTAAATCGCATACAAAGTACCTACATCAGATACATACAACGTGTAACGTCCAACGATTTTAAGATGTTGATTAGTTAGGGAGAGAGGATAGTGAAGTGGACAACACTATTCAGTAACAATCTATGATTTAGGGTGTGTGGGGTTCAGCTGGACCTAAACCAGTATATTAACTAGAGGAATAATACAAAGGCGAGCACCCGACTTCCTCAATGTCACAAAAATGACTTAGGGTATATCAGGAACTAGCTTTGAAGTTTATTTGTTTACAAAAATAGAGCAATAATTAGGTTTTTTTTATTCATATGCTTGCGCTTGGAAAGTGATTTGCTTATATAATGAAAATGGCAGTACTGATACTGATTTTAGTTTTCCTTAATCCCCATGGAAGAACTGATATCTGTATTATGGCCCTTGGTTGGATTTGGGGTGCAGCGGCCGGGGTGGTGTGGATTGAATTTGTTATCTTCTTGACAATTTTTCTTGAAGATATTTGTTAATATGGACCATGAAATGGATAAGTCGACGAAAATAATCATAATTTCTGGAGAAGTTAATCATTTTCAAAGTAACATGATATGAGACTTAACATTTCATTACTAAAAAACCAAATGTTATATCGTACAGGACATTGTATTTCGAGGACAATTTGACAGCGATATCCTTATGCTAGTTGAAAATACTGGTTGTCATCGAAACTTAATGCTGTATAAGTTCCCTAACAATGTACACAATCGGTTATCAAAAAACATAAAAGAAAACAATTTAGACTAGCATATGAGAAATTGTCCTCATAGTTAACTTCTCTACTTTTTGAATATTATCTCTTGCAATTTTTCATTTATTTTTTTCTGTTCTGCTATAAAATAACAAAAAAAATGGTGATTAAATGTTTATTTCTGTTTTTTCATTATAAATAACCTAAAGTTTGGTACATTTCTCTGACTTGTCCCTTTTTTTATTTTGATGATTCTTTGAGAATCGGTTCTTTCTCACTCATATTCAACCACTTTTTCGAAAAAAAATTCATTTTTCACGTTTCCCTACTTTTTAACTGCATATTCATAGGAAAAAACACTTTTCAAAGGATCTCTCTCAATAAATCTTTATCTAACAAGCACATAATCTGCTCCTTTGAGCAAAATCTCTACATCGGGTGGAGCGATTTATCCGGAACCCGAACTACCCAATAAATTTCAAGTATTTCATATATGAAACATTCGGGTCCACGTAATTATTGGGACCATAACATTTTCTAGAAAAATCTCGAGCTGACAGTACAACTTATTTTTCCAATATCTAAGCAGAAATGGAAGAATTAAAATATATCACGAAATACATATTTCAACACTTTCTTAATCCAGTGCACATGTCATCTAATAATATACAATACCTAGCATAATGACATTCAATTCCGATTGTGGATCTACGTGCAACGCCTGGAGAAAGGTTTGTAAAATGGAGGTGTAAAGTGCAGTCAGAATTGAATATGAACGAAATCGATATTATTTAACTATTCTCATGAATGAATCTAATTGATTAGGTACCTATTACTTGGGCCTAGCACTAGCTGAGCCTTGCAAACTTGTACTTGTTACGACGTGTCATTGATTTAGGTTGAATAAATTTTTAAAAATAAAGTTTTTTTTGAATAAAAAAAACATTCAATTTTAGAATTTGGTACCCACGGTTTCGATTCAAGAATCAAGAACCGACCCGAATCCGGTTGATTTTTTGGTTCTTGGTTCTGATTCCTAAATTATTTTTTTGATGCCTGAATCAGAATCTTTGGTTCGAGTTCGATTTCAGTTCGAAAAGTTTGGTTCCGGTTAAAATACCCATTCCTAGAACTCATAGTGATGGTAAACCCTTCCTATCGTGTAAGAATTATAGTTCATGTGGATTTAGCGCACCTTACTCTATTAGGGTGAATATTACTACTTAGATGAATGGTAACGAATTAAGTAGATTAAGATGTATAGCTATCATATTGCATTTGGTACTACATGGCCTTAAAAGAATGTAATAAGCCGTACTATATGTGGTCGTATGTTGTATTATCTTATTTCTTAGGAACAACTAATGCAGTTTTTCACGAAAAATGCATGCAAATATGAATAATATGGTAAAGTAAAGTTGTATATGTGTGCGTACGTGTATATTATGATCAATAAATAAATGTTAAACTTTCAAATCTATCAAATTCATACATAAAATTATAGCAGATTAACTGATAGCAAAAGTTGATTATTTTCTAAAGTTTATGTTTTATTTCTTCGTTGTATTTTTAGTTTCTGTCAATTTTTAACTTGATTTCTTGTAAGAGAAATTATTACATATTTACATAGCTGGGAGATATAGTGAATACTTAATTTGGTTTGTGTTTCTCAATTAACATGATTGATAAAAAGAAGACTAAAGCGAGACAAAAGTGATTCCGCTGAATCTAGAAAGATATCTAAATTTGTGAGACATCGTGTCAGGATTTTGGCCACTATAGAAGCGAGTATCCTAATTGTGAGAGAAATCAAGGTAAAGTTATGAATGCAACTATCATTGATGACTAGTCTAGCTTGGATAATCAAAGTGAGATTTCTATACATGAAGAGAATGGGAAGTTTATGGCTTTCACTGCCAGGATTAAAAGTGAATTTGATGAGGACAGTGAGAAGGTTCAGGAAGTAGATATTGTGAGCAATTTAAGGAAGATTCTAGAGATGTGGAAGAGATTCGTAATGAAAAATTATTTGAAGAGAGTTTTAAGATTAAGGAGGTGAATAAAGCTTTGTTTAAGAATGTCAATTAACTTGAGCTACTTAGAGAAAATTTTATAGTTGACGTTCGGGAGTCTACCTTATGCCTCAATAAACTAGATACTGTGAATCAGTCCCTAGAGTCTAAGATTAAAGATCTTACAAGTGAATTTGAGAAGGCTTCGAGGAGAGTTAGTGAGCTGACCATTAGAATGATAAATTAGAAATTCAGGTTAAGAACTAACCTTCTGATCGAACTTGAATATTTCAAATCTCAACTTCTTGCTTTCTCTAATGGATCTTAAAAATTAGACAGTCTTTTGGGGTTGAACAAGCCTGTTGGGAATATGGGAGGTCTAGGATATAAGCAAATTGATCATAATAGGGCTAGTACTTCCAAAACTATTTTTATCTCTGCCACCAACCAACCTATGTATGTTCTTAATCCTGAATTCAAGAACAAGGTATCGTAGGAAAAGGCCTACTAGACAGTATATGACCAACCAATCTAGGAATAGATGTCAGTGACCACATAACTTTGGACCTATGTTTGTCCCTACTTGTTTCAATTGTGGTGTGTTAGAACATATAAAGTCTAGGTGTCATAAATTCTTGAATATAAATAGAAATCAAATTTCACTAGAGTTAGAAATTAGGATTTTGATGATTGCCAAATTGACTTCCTCACTAAACAAGTGAGTCATTTGGCCAAATTAATGATATAATTGAGTCAGAATAAGTCTCTACTAGATAAGTTTGGGTTAAAAAGATCAGTCTGAAATTTTTTGAAATTGATCACGGTGCTCTTAAAAGTGACATCGTTTGTATACCTAATTGATTATATACTTTTGATGCGTTCTTATGCCTATTAATTACGATTTACACATTATTGTATATATCTCATATTTTGGTTGTTTTGCTTTTTAGGCAGTTTGATTTAAAAAAAAAAAATTGAATTTTTTACTATATCATAACATATGATTTACTTGAACATGTGTGTTGTGACCAAGTATGAGTTTAATTGATATGGTGTAGTATATTTTTCATCACTTTGTTTAAATTTATGTGAAATACTTAGTATAATTTTCTTCATGTATCACTAGCATTGCACACACCATGATCTTGTAAGTATGTTTTGAACGCATGTGTGAGACTTGGGATAGCCATCATCTATTGATAAGGTGACATTGAACATGAATTAACCTTAATTTAGTAGACCCACACTCTAGTATATCGTCTCAAATAAGAAAAAAAAATGTTTCATATTATAAGGTGTGTTTGAGCCACATTATTTTGGAAGAATGTATTCTGCAATTGTAGATTGATGGAGAATGTGTGGTTGAAAAAGGAAAAATTATTGATGTGATGGAAAATATTATTTTATTGAAGAATGTGTGGTTAAAAATGAATAAAAGAATGATAATGAAAATTTTAATGTGTACCAAATAGGGGCTAAAATTACGATAGAGTTCTCTACAATGTTGAAATTAGCATTCAAATTGAGTTCATTATGAAGCGCAACCCAAGTCTTTCTCTAGCTGAAAAGTTCAAATTCTTTTTGGTATATTTATCTTCCAGAAAAGAAAAGTTAATGTACAGAGACATCCTGAGTTCTATAAATTCTAACCATATCATGTTACTGTTGGGTGATAACAATATCTGAACCAATACCGATATTAAAAAAATTGTGAAAAATAGGTCGTATACATTTTTAAGGGCTTGATTGTGCTTATGTGTAGTACTGCATCTAGAGAAATTTGTTTATTCTTAACATTAAAGCTTTATTTTGTAGGATATACCAGATATTGTTGGGGACAAGATATTTGGCATTAGATCTTTTACAGTCCGATTGGGCCAACAGAGGGCTAGTTAACAGTTAATATCGGATTTGTATTCGCTTCTTGAGATGGCTTATCTTGTTGCTTTGTTAGTGGGAGTAACATCGTCCTGTATCTGGAGCAAATGGATAACGGTAATTCAATCTTCTTCGTCTGTTGTACGTATTCAGAATAAAGGGTTGTGACATTCAATTTGCAGATGAATTGCAATGGCATGTTTGGTAAGTTGGATTGGACGAGACTACACAATATTTAAAAGAGGAAATTTTTATAAAAAAGCTGAAATCTTGTTTGTTAAACCGTCCAAACCTTTCTAGTATCTTATCTAGAGCTTTGAATACTTTGTTCATTTACCAAAAGATCCCCTGAAAGAAGCTATTACGAGATGGGCATGCCGTGGAATCTTTGGTTCTTAGCATTATACGTAGTACCAAGAATAAAAAACAAGAACACGTGTGCTAAAGCTGGTTTATACAGTTAAAAACAGACGGTGATTTAAACTCTTTCTTTGCATTTGTTTAGGTTATTGGTCATATTGTGTTGGCTTCATTACTTTGGAATTGTGCCAATTCGATTGATTTGAAGAGCAAGACTGCAATAACATCCTTTTACATGTTCATATGTAAGGTAATTCATTTACGGTATACAGTGCAACAACTACAATTCTGCACTCGTAAAAGAAACTTACTTTTTGCACTTATTCTTCCGTAAACTCAGTTTAGGATAATTATGTGCAGTTACATCTTATGTATACCATATCTCAGATTCTATAAACCAGTTATGATTTAGCTGCTGTATTACATTTGCACGATATCTTGCTAATGATTATCACGTAAATCAACTCTTAGAAGTTCATTATCAACTCGACGCCTGCCTAACCACATATTTTAGACGTATTTTATCTTTACATCACTGTTTGGGGCATGTACTTTTAGTATAGCGTGACATTTTTGTAGTAGTAGCTTATAAATCCAACACCCCCGACCCTTCCTCGTGGCTGGCTAATAATTTCTTCCAGGGGGTAGACAGCACCAAATAACTTTCATTTGACTAATTTCTTGAATCATCTGTAACATTCTTCTCCTGTTGTGCAGCTCTTTTATGCTGAGTACCTGCTCATACCTCTTGTAAGGTAAATGTATAGAACTTGTAAAGTAAAAAATGGCCTGCTGGTCATCTCTTTGGCTGGGACGTGGGGATTGAGTTGTTCCAATCAGAGAATGTATTACAATCTCGAAACAATCTCGAAACCCCTATCTTTTATCTGGTTTCTTTGTGAACTTGGAATTCTGATCATGTTGTGACATCCTCATGTCATCTGATTCTTGATAATCTATGATGTACAATGGACGAAAATTTTGTTTTAGCAAAAAAAAGGTTGAAAAATGGACCCATCCCACCGCCCATTGAACACTTGGATGAGTTGAAAACGAGTAATTAACTAGTTCATTGACCTAGACGGGTCAATGGCGGCCAAGGCGGCCACGGCACTCAAAGATGTTGACATGTATTTGTACGGAGCATAATTTTCTTTGGAATATTTTGGCTCACAATAATAGTGAATGATAAGTCTAAATGTTTAGCTTTAAAATACGTTTAGCTTAATATTGCATTCATGTTTGGAACTATAGCTTAGAAGGGGTGCCCGTTCAAAGCCGTAATGTTGCTTTCATGTTTGAAACTATAGCTTAAAAGGGGGTGCCCGTCCAAGGCCGTTGAAGCGGCAAAGTCGTTGCAAGTTGGGACCATTTGTTCGAGCGGTCCCAAATAAAATAGACAAAAAAAAAAAAATGTTAGAAACCAGTTGCCACGGGAATACGAGGATCCGTTTGGCAAAGAGTGACAAAGCATATTCACGCTTGAATATATGGAAAGGGCAGGAAGAATTGACATTTTGATATAATCTTTACCGCCAAAGGATCGTATGAATCCATGATATTAGATAGAAAGAACTACCCATATGCCACAGGGGGGAATGCTAGTGCCATGTGTGACCCCATGCGTGCACGATTATTTCTTTATGATAGTCGAGTACATGATGAGACGATTCTAATTCATGCACTATGTAAACCTCTATAATATCGAATGAAAGAGATTTTCGTATTTGTCGTTAATCCTCTACCAATTGAATGGTTAGAAAATTCTTCAAAAAGTCGGGGCCTAAAATTCAAAAGGCACTATAGATGGGAGTAGAAAATTGAACCAAAATATAGAGAGAAGCATTGTCATTTGACAAGAATCGATGGGTGGAGACGCTATTGAAAAAAAAAAAATCCCACCCCCCGCTATGAGTATTTGATTTTTTTTTCTATGAGTCATGCTTCTGTACGTAAAGCATGAATAAGAATGATGGTTTTTCGATGGTTATAATAGATTGAAAAGTCACAGTCCTATTCCTAGTCACAAATCACACATAGTACATAAAATTATTTCTCACTTGGTGGCCTAATTTCCATCTTTGCTAGGGAAGAAAGTTGAAGGTGGGGTCCATAGAATTTGGCTTAGTTCATATGGAGACCGTACCTTTTATTGCAAAAGTGCCCTCAAAAGGTGAAAGTGCCCACAAGTGGAAGCATATTTTTCTAATAATAGCATGATAGGTTTGGGACGGTGGTTCCATCCCTTATCTGCATAGTGCAGTCTATGTGTTTGTCCCCCACTATAAGATGACAAGAAGAAAATAGATAGATTAAAAAGAGGAACGCTGAACAATATTTCTTAGTGGAGGATCGACAATTGTAGTTTGGGAGTGCAATGATTTNGCCTAATTTCCATCTTTGCTAGGGAAGAAAGTTGAAGGTGGGGTCCATAGAATTTGGCTTAGTTCATATGGAGACCGTACCTTTTATTGCAAAAGTGCCCTCAAAAGGTGAAAGTGCCCACAAGTGGAAGCATATTTTTCTAATAATAGCATGATAGGTTTGGGACGGTGGTTCCATCCCTTATCTGCATAGTGCAGTCTATGTGTTTGTCCCCCACTATAAGATGACAAGAAGAAAATAGATAGATTAAAAAGAGGAACGCTGAACAATATTTCTTAGTGGAGGATCGACAATTGTAGTTTGGGAGTGCAATGATTTATTTTTTGAGGGTTAGGAAATTTATTTAATAATGTTAAACTTTCTTACC